>CM050166.1:343659497-343841997 GCA_027410445.1 Discoglossus pictus
AATTATGGATAGAATAATAGAAATAGCTATGTGATTAGTAATTTGAAAGCAGAAAAAAACTGAAGAAAAGAGTGAAAATGGGTTAATGACAGTGACCCCTGGATTACAACTGGGGATAATTAATCCAGTCCCACTTCTACACATCACAAACTGGTATTGAGTCTACTAGAAACAATATAATAAATTATACAGAGCTGGATTTGGTTATTGTTGCATTAAAAGGATAGCACAATATCGGTGCCTTTGAGTTTATTTTTCTGTGATATACAGAGCTGTTTTAATCTGGTTTTTGTTCACAATCCTTTTATTCTGAGCAGAATGATTTTTGTAGGACCTCAGCTGTTCGATAAAACACCTTCCTGAGCTGCTAGACACCTTATCAAGTGAATCTTCAGTAAGAAGCTTTAAATGTGCTATTCACACTACTCTCTTGATTTTAACCCTTTTGTAACTATATATAGCATTATGGGCTTTTCTGTTATTTTTCAATCTTGTTGCCTTGCTCAGAAAATAACACCACTATACAATAACATATATATGTTTGAAAATTCTAATTAAGCAGGGAAAAAGTCATAAAAATATTTTTTGTCTAGAAGAAATAAATGCCTCTGCTACTTTGATGGGACTTGTGTATGTGAGAGGGGTGTTTACATTGCTGGAGGATAGGACATGTATCTATTGATGCAAACTTGCCTGTCTGTGGGTGTGTGCAAGGGAAGTAATTAGTTTAACATTTGCTGACATCCTGTTATCTAACTAATCCTTCTCAAAGACCAAACAGATTCTTCTTTATATCAACAGAATCTTCAAAAAATCTAATTTTCCATCACAATACTTTGATGCTGATGGCTTACTTAGCTGCTAATATTGTTAGTTTGTTATATATTTTATAAACTGCTGTTTATTTTGAACTACAGTGGTTATTTAAAAGGCTAGCACCTGTGCTTTGCTTCATTTATAGAAAGAAGATTGAAAATAATGTGCATTTTTTCCATTTATAAGAAATTGCTGGAGTTAGAGATATTTTTATTTAGGGTTTGCAAAGCACCTGGAATGCTGTATTGTTACAAAACTGAAGCAACATTGCAAAATGCTGGAATGCTCTGGGATATGGAGGGGTAGCTCCGTGGTAAGACTATTGACTGCATTGTGAATCAAATTTAATCAAAATAATTTCACATGGTAAATCAGAGAGCTGCATGAGCTGTAAGGGGTGCATATAAGTCAAGAATGGGCTCGCCAGATCAATCAAAATCATAGTCGCCTATTTCCCTACTAAACACATCTATACAATGTCACTCTTTCTACTAGTTGCAAATCACTGCAGAACATCACTTCTCTTACATTTTTAAATCACTGCTGAAATAATGAATTTATGAGCATTTTAGTTATGGTTTTCAGAGTTTTTGAACCCCGCTGAAATTGCTTTGGTACCTGCTGTGCAGGAATGAGTTATAACATTGTGTCCTTCATCAACGTATGGGGAATGGTTGATGAAGGATAAATGTAGTTTCTGGTTGCTTGAGAGTTACTATTAAAAGAGGATTAGACTAGCTGCACATAGGATGCTGTACTAAGTATATTTGTCAGTGAGAGCTGTTCTAGCAGCAGCAGCTTTCACTCCTCACTTACACACAGGTATGTCCAGCTGGAGGGTGCGGTGCTGAACCCGGGGAATGTAACCCAACACTGCCCTGGCTCAGTCACTCATGTCTGTCTGCTTCCAGGTAACATTGAATTGCAGAGACATATAGTGGATGAAATCTAGGTGCCTGTGAGCATTTTGTGGCATGACAACCTGGCTCCTGGCATTTGTTGAGCCCTGTCAATTTTATTTTTTAAGTAGAGTAAAGGATTCATTCTTTTCTGGTTGCTTGAGTTTTGATTAACTGAGAGTCTACTGTAATTTTTTAGTTGAAGTTAACTATAGTCATTCACAGGATAAAACAAACTGAGAACAGCTATAAACTAACTGTTCATTAAAGTCTAATCATTCCACAGCATCTTTACAGTTAAACTCTATCCACCACTTGCTTGCACTTTTCTGATTGTATAGAATAAACATCTACTTAAAGGTATATGGAAGATTCTGTTTTTCCCTTTTTTACATTGAGTCATTCTATGTAAACAGATTTATTTTATTTCAAAAAAATAATTTCCACACCCAGAGGTGCCTACATTGGCATCTGGTACCCACCAATAGAAACACTACATTTGGGTATTTTTGTAACCCTAACTTTATAGCACGTAGCAGCAAAGTGCAGAGATCCAGAGCATCAGAGAGAGAAAACAGATTACAAATCCCATGATGCTTTGCTGCTGGGACTGAATTCCTACAATTAATTATGATTTTTAGGCTAATTAAGTTTGGCTTTTCCTTCCCAAAACCAACTGCTAGAAAACTAAAGAAAATTATGCACACTCTTGGGTAAGTTTATTAATGTTTTGGGGGGATTTTTTTCATGCAAACAAATATTTGCATAAACTACTCTTCTCTATCAAATGCATTCATAATCCTTGAAACTTCTATATACCTTTAAACATTTTACTTTTGAAATTTGATTATGGGTGACAGGCACATACATCTTTTCTTAATAATACAACCTAACACATCCTTCTTCAGACAATATCATATGCTTGTATATGGACTTAAATGTGAGCTCTGCCTCTCAGCTTACTGGAAAGTAAAACTTGAGTAATTGTTGAGTTATTTTGAGCCTGTGTAATGTGATTGTTCACATCCTGCGCATCAGCTGACCAGGAGGTTAAAGCCAACTGGCTACTTAACACTATGCACCAAGAGCCAAGAAAGGGAACAAGATACAGAAATGTGGGAATTGAAGAAGTGTGACTGATGTCATCTATCATAAGCACAAGCCACTAACTTTTCTAGTTAGAAAAAGAAAGTTTTGGGTTTTCAAAAGATCTATAATTTATCAATTAAAAGACCACAGTATTAGTCATACATTAGTGTTTTTTTTACTTTGTACCCAATTAGAAGAAAATTAGAAGAAACACAATATAATGTAGCTTTTAAAAATGACATTTGAAATTCGGTGTTTCAGAGTCCAGCAAAGCCGGTCTGTTCGGAAAGTGCAAGAGGTTCTGCAAAGGTGGCCGTCATAAAATGTGCCTATAGTAGCCACTGCAGGGAAGGAGGCAGATAAAGATTCCTGAACAGATCCTCTCCTGGACCCTACAAACATGATGTATGGGGAGAAGTATAGCTGCTGAAACACTAAAGTTCAAATAT
This sequence comes from Discoglossus pictus, assembly GCA_027410445.1. Taxonomy (NCBI): domain Eukaryota; kingdom Metazoa; phylum Chordata; class Amphibia; order Anura; family Alytidae; genus Discoglossus; species Discoglossus pictus. Next base: position 343,662,751 of record CM050166.1, read on the forward strand.
AAGTTCTTAAAGCCACGTTGAATATTATTCTTTAATTACACATCCATTACTTACTAAAAATACCACATCTATGTTCACTATTTGTCATCCCAAGTGAAGGGATCCTTGGAAACTCAAAAGCTCAGGTATTTAACCATTAAACATCACTTGACCCATCCTTCATGCCTACCGTGAAACCTCAAACCCTGTGTGATCAGCGTCATTATTTAGTGTTCACAATACACTTATGTGCGTTATATTTTTTAAATTCCTGGATATTTTGACGATTTTTATCACTCCATTCAGCTTATTTTAAGTCCACTGTAGTCATATATTTAAAACATACTATAATGCTCATGATAATGGGCAATATGTTTTGAAAGAAAACATAAGTAATTTTACTTCAGTGGAATCTACCATTAAGTTTCTTATGATCTGCTTCCTAAGATGGGAAGAAGAGGAACCTCCTAAATGCACAGTAAAAAAAGTGGCAGCTATAACTGCCTGTGCTTTCATTAGGTCTAATGGAAAACTCATTAGTTTACCAAGCCACATCAGAAATGAAACTTTGCACTGAAGAATAATTGTATTTATAGCTTAACATTTAAGCTGTTTATTTTAATTTATGTAACCACAGTAGTCCTTTAAGTTTTAATTTTCATGCATCAGATTCAATAACCTCCACTGCCCAAAATCTGCCTTCTATTTGATTATAATTCTGCCAAGTTACACCCACCTAAATAGTGTGTTTGGAATAGCCGGCCGCAAAACGTCCCCATCCTCACTCAGCAAGGAGACCGGAAGATTCCTAATGAGAAGGGGAAGTCATAAACCATTTATTCCAGAAACAGCACCTTGTATGTTTGTATTTCTTCAAACTTACATCATTGTTATCAGATGTATACAGTATTTGTCAGTACAGTACAACAGATCTTCTTGCTATATGAGTTATATTATGTACATTCCATTGTGAGTGTGGTTCTCTTTTTACCTCGTTCACTTTGACTGAAGAAAAGGCTTTTTAATTTAAAATAATTGTGTAATCCAGGTAAATCAGAGGACAGCAGAATTAAAAACAGTTGGTGTACAAATGTAGTGAGGAGTCTATCAAATCTCCCACCCGAGTTCCTTTTGGCTTGTGGCATATGTATTCAAACCTGATAAATCAAACAACACAAAAATATTAATAATTATGGTTCTCAACCTTAATCCGTTCTGGACAGCAGGTTGAGCTCCAAAGGAGCATTTCCTATAGAAATCAATGTAAATTGTAATTTGTTCTGAGCCCCAGAAATTTTACATTTTAGTGTGAATTGATGATGTTGTTTTTTTTATACAAAACCTTCAAACTAAACTGATATAAATAAAAACATAGAATTTAACTTTACTTTAACTGTACGGAGAGGACTTGAGGGCCCAATGGGATGGTGGAGATGTAGAGAAGGAGAAGCTACACTTTGGTTCTCGTAAGCAGAAGCTGCTGGGGGGTTGGGGCTGCTGGGGGGTGAATGGTGGGGCTGAATGGGGCTGCTGAGCTGAACTTTTCAGACATCAAAGAAAACGCGATGTCTGGCGCAAACCCAACACATCACATCACCCAAAGAACACCATCCCCAAAGTGAAACATGGTGGTGACAGCATCATGCTGTGGGGATGTTTTTCAGCAGCCGGGACTGGGAAACTGGTCAGAGTTGAGGGAAAGATGAATGGTGCTAAATACAGGGATATTCTTGAGTAAACCTGTACCAGTCTGTGCGTGATTTGAGGCTAGGATGGAGGTTCACCTTCCAGCAGGACAATGACCCCAAACACACTGCTAATGCAACACTTGAGTGGTTTAAGGGGAAACATGTAAATGTGTTGGAATGGCCTAGTCAAAGCCCCGACCTCAATCCAATAGAAAATCTGGGGTCAAACTTAAAGATTGCTGTTCACAAGCTAATCCACCCAATTTGAAGGAGCTGGAGCAGTTTTGCAAGGAGGAATTAGCAAAAATCCCAGTGGTAAGATGTGGCAAGCTCATAGAGACTTGTTATTGCTGCAAAAGGTGGATCTACAAAGTATTGACTTTAGGGGGTGAATAGTTATGCACATTTAATTTTTCTGTTATTTTGTCCTATTTGTTTTTTGCTTTACAATAATAAAAAAAAAACATCTTCAAAGTTGTGGGCATGTTCTGTAAATTAAATGATGCAAATCCTCAAACAATCCATGTTAATTCCAGGTTGTGAGGCAACAAAATGCGACAAATGCCAAGGGGGGTGAATATTTTTGCAAGGCCCAAACAGCTTTATTACAATAGCTATGTGTGTTTATGCCTTTTTGTTGTGTGCTTTTGGACTTTCACCATTACTGTGCACCTTAACATGAAAAGTGTGTACACTGGCCCTTTAATGAATTCAGTAATGTTCAAAAACAATATTTTAGTTCACCATTAATGAACATTAAAAATACATATGCAAATAGCAGTAATGCAAATATTTTGCTAGAAAATATAATAAATAAAAAAAACAGTTCACCTTATTAATAGCCACTGCTTTACCCCTGCCACCTTTCTCCTTGTCCTAAGCACTAATCAACAAAGTGGAAGATTTCAACTGTTATAACATTCGGCTGGATTGGAAAGGCTTGAATAATAGTATTGCAGTTTAAAAATTCTAGACTATGGCTGGTGGTAGTATGAAAACTAAATGAGACTGCTCGAGATGGTGATCTGATTGTATGCCTTTATTAAATCTGATCTTGTTTGAGAGTTTGCATATATAATACAGGTACAACATCGATTTTCTTTCAACTGATGGTCCGGCACATCCTTTGGAGCGGATAAAATTAAGAGAGTGTATTTGAAGTTCCAAGACCATCAGGTTGTCTCAGGTGTATTATTGTACAAATCCAGCAAGGCTCTGGAACCAAAGGTGCCAGAAAATCTATGTTGTACCTCCATATAGAGGCAGATGTAGCAATTTTCGGTGTTTTCAGAGCGTGCTTAAATATCTGAAAACTGGCACTGATTCTACAGAATAAGTGTAATCCTGCAGTCAGAAATGAGAAGATGAAGAGGAGAGGTATATTTCAGTGAACTAGTAAACTAGAGGCTTTGACAAAAAGAATAATTTCACATACAAATGTGTAACATCTTATCAATCAACACCCAGAAAATGTGCAAAGCATTGGTTTAGTGACTGGTTGTGAATTAACACTGTACGTCCTTAGGATATAGATATAAAAATATGTATACTTTATTGAATTCACAATATCATATGCATATCCTGGTTATGAAAATTCAAGCATGATCGAGATAGTTTAACCAAACAGCAAAATTATATATAAATAAATATATATATATATATATATATATATATATATATATATATATAGTGACAATATACAACCGTGTCTTACTCCTTTCCCGATCTCTAACCATTCTGTTGTTCCCTATTTGGTTCTGATAATGGCTTCTTGGTCCACATACAGATTCCTCTGGATGCGGATGAGATGATCTGGTATTCCCATCTCTTTAAGAGCTTGCCACATTTTGTTGTGATCCACACAGTCAAAGGCTTTAGAATAGTTTAAAAAGCAGAAGCAAATGTTTTTTTGGAGTTATCTTGCTTTGTCTATTATCCAGCAGACATTGGACGTTGATTTCTTGTGCCTCTTCCTCTGTGGTATTCTCCTTGCACATTTCCCGGTCCATTTATTATTAGAGCCAAGGTTTTTGGATCTTAAGCATTACCTTGCTGGCATGTGAAATGAGCGCAATTGTTTGATAATTGGAGCAGTATTTGTCACTGGGTTTTTTGGTAAAGCTATACCTTATTTAACGCTGTAGATTCCAGGCAATAGGAGCGCTAAGCGAAACGTCTCTAAACGGGGCAGTTTAACATGGGGAAGATAGGGATAGTGGAACTCATGAAAAAAAACACACAATTTCAATTGAAATTTAAGCTTTTTTGGTTTGATATGAACTTCAAAGAAACAGCAAATATAACACTAACACAATCTGAACATTAGCAGAATATAAACTTTAAATTATTGATGTTGAAGCCTCTGGATCATCGTGGATTCTGCTTTTTTTGATTCGCTATAACACTGTTTTTTTTCCTCTAGAGTGTGAAAAGGGGTCCGGGTGGCAAAACCAGTGTTATATTGGGGCAATGCTATAGAGAATCAGAGCGTAAAAAGGGATCTGGCAGTCAAAAACAGCGTTATAGCAGAGTTTAGCATTAAAAGGAGGCTTGCAGGAAAAACAGCTCTACAGTGAATCGGCTCTAAACGGGGTTGCTTTAAGCGGGGTATACCTGTATTGGGATATAGACTGACCTTTTCAAGTCTGTGTCACTGCTGAGTTTTCCAAATTAGTTGACATAAGGCAAACAAGACTTTCACAGCATCATCTTGTAGGAAATTGAATAGGGCAGCTGGGACTCCTGTAGCCTTGTGCAAGGCATCTCACTTCACTCTCCAACATGTCTGTCAATGCTGTTAAGATCCTTCCTGTATAGATCTTCTATATATTCCTTCCATCTCTTTTTTATGTGATCTGCTTCTGTTAATCCCTACCATTTTTGTCTTTTAGCAAGCCTACTTTTGCATAAAAATTTCCCTTGAGATCACCAATTTCCTTGGAGAGATCTATTGACTTTCACATTGTTATCTTCTATCTCTTTACATCGCTCGTTATAAAATGTATTTCTTTCTTTTCTTTCTATCCACCTACAAAATCGATCTTGAGGTCTCCTAAAATTTTCTTTACTGTCCACTCTCTAATATGTGACCGATGTTTGATTGGTTATTTAGAATAGTTGTTTTATTGCGTTCTATGGTGAAAAACATGAAAGAGAGTATTAGGGGATTTCACAGGTAGTATTTGAAATTGCTTTGAAGGATGAGTACTTAGGGCAGGTCTTGTCTATTTACAGTGTCATATGTTTAGAAACGTATTCCTTACTCCCCTGTTAGAATATTTTTCATAGACATACACCTTTATGTTTTCATGCTTAAACTGTATATATTTGGCAATGAAGAGAAACAACTACCCCATGTGCTCATAGTGCTGAAAGCTGTAGTAATGTGACCAAGTAACCACCAAGTCAAAGAACATTTCTATATCTCTATTTTCTGCCCGTAACATTGCAATTATTTCTTAAGGTTAGCTTGTTGAATTTCAGAGATCTTCTTCATTGATGGGCAAGGTAATGTGCAGCCTGGGGTCCACTATTTAGGATTCCCCTGTGGACACTAACTTTGAGTTGATAATATATCCATCTCCTTCAACACACTGTCCATTTTCTCCCTCCACAAGTATTGTATGATTATCTATTGCCCAACAAAACACTTTCACTACCTAATTTTTCTTCTGTCACATTTTTCTCTGTAATGCAGTTGTTTTACAATTTCCGTTACACAAAATAAGAGTCAAATGTATTTTGCAGCACTTTTGAAGACTCGGAGGCCCCATTTATTAAAATGGATTCCCAGCCAATATCCCATGTAATCATTGTCCTTTCTATTTGGAAAAGCTGTTGTCTCCCACAATCCCACTGGATCTCTTGAAATGTTCATTACAACTAAATATACTAAGTTCAAGTAACATGATTTGGTACTTGGAATTTTGCCACTCTGCTCTAACTACGTTGCACTTTCTCATTCTCATTTTCCAAGAGGCTCCTTCGCTGGAAATACTCAAGACTCAAGTCCTGTAATACTTTAATAATACACACCCATTACAATGTTCACAGTAGACTTTATAATACGCTTTAATTAGTAATATTCTTGTAACAGGCCACAAAAGACTAGTTTGAAGTGGGGATTAATGTTCAATTTCAGGGTATTTAAAGAGAGTCATTGCACTGTTTTCATTGATCACATAATTAAAAAGGTACATCTCTAGGATTGCCCAGGTTTCCATTTTAAATTATTGTGTGATTTTTTAAGCCTAGTATATTAGTGTATCTCCTCCGCTACCATTTTCTTTTACTCATGCTATACCAGAAAGATACTGGCCAGGCATTGATTACCACAGGACCAGCATCTGAATGGAGAAGTTGGAGCAAAAGGACAAATGGTTAAGATGTCTAGGAAGTATCTTACTGTGATAACATAGTTAAATGTGAATATGATGATGTGTGAGTAATCAAATATCAATTATCAATAATTGTTGTACAACACTCTAACACTATCTTTGATATGATCACATTAGACTTCAAAGCAAGTATAGTCAAGAATTTAATACAACAACAAATACAAATATTATTATATGTTTTTGGAATTTAAATTAGACTATTTGAGACTGTTGTGCCATTAATTCTAATGGAAATACATTCAAATGAATTACACAACAGTCTCAAACCCACAAATATGCAATTAAAAATATATTTTTTTAAAGTTATTTCTGAGTAATATCGATCCCAGGACTCAAGGAGTTCATATATTTCATGAAATCCACATGTACTAAAACAGATGCTAATATGCATTTTAGAGTTCTAGATTGCTTGATTGTGAGCCCGATCAGCAAATATTACTTATTAGCACTAATTAATTTGATTGCAGATTACGTATAACTTCCATGTTTTACTGACATCAGGATGACGGTCTCATTAACTGTGGGCTGTGTCTAAGAAGTAAATTACAGACTTGCTGAAATATTGTCAGATCATCTGATCATGCCCCCTGAAATCTGACTTAAAAAGGCAGCGTTTACAAGTTCAGTCTTAAGGTCGAAATTTGCGAGCTGGAGTCAATAGAATACATCTAAACATTTATTTAGAAAAACACTGCAGCCAAATTTATGTGTTTGTGGCATTTGCTGGCTTCTAATAGAATAGGGCCCAACGTCTTTTACCATCTACTACCATTCTAAAGCAGCTACATACATCAAAATAATACATTCATTCATTTTGAACTGGTTTATTTGTACAATATTAATCTATTCCCCGTTATTTGGGCTAATCTTCTACAATTATTGAGTATTGATATTTGTGAAATTGCATTCTTACAATTTACAAATGTATCGAACATATTTTATTTTCACATTTAATAAAACATTCTTAATGAGCGTTCTGTGCTATTTATTCAATGAAAAATATAAAAAAGTTAGAAAAAAAATCTATAAAAATATCTTATAACAATGTGATAGAAAAAAAGATATCAGCTTTAACAGAATAAAAATCCAAAGTATGATGGACAGCATAATTACAGATATTGTAGCTTATTAACACTACTGTTAAGATTTGTAAGCTGTGTCTCTCAATGTCAGCTATTCTGCCAGATAAGAGCTCACACCTTTGTCTCTGAGATAATGACAGAAAACTCAGCTTTCTATCAAAGTGTTAAGACTTTTAATGCTAGTATATAATGACATGTTGATCCTGCTCTTTCAACTGTGAAGGGATTCCTTAGCAAAAAACGGGACTGTAAACAAAAGATGTATTATTACCCAGAATCCTTGGCTGCCATACTGTGTGGCATTGCTTTTGGCTTATACAATAAAATAAAATTTACCCCAATGGAAAAATCTAAATTGATGAAAAAATAAATGAACCATAACCAGAACACATGGTATTGTATTAGGAAGTTGAGGCCCTGTTTCAGGTTTCTTGTGACCTTGGAAAGTCACTATTACAACATTAGACACAAACCATAAATAGCAATTTAAACATTTCATGGAAGAATTCCACGGAAAACTGCTCTGTCCTTGAGGTTTCCAACTTGTTCAATTTAATATTGCCATGGCTAAGTTGTGAGTGGTGCCATGTTGTATAATTCGGCTTCTTATCAAATTTAATTTTATTCTAGCGTTTTGAAACTTACACAGTGTGAAATGCAATAATTTCTCAGAAAATCAAAGCCAATTAAAAACTGAACTGTGAATATGCGAGGTGTTTAAAAATAGAATAAGCATTTTTTTTTATTATTTTGACATCCAAGTATATCAGAAATAAAATATCAGAAGCAGCTAAGGCTCCTGGTTCTTAAAAGGGAATTTATCAGAAGTTATGCTTTATTTTGCTTTTGTTTTCTAAAACAATAAAAATAATAAAAGGGCTAGGGCCTATCATAGGAACATACAAAGAATAAGAAAAACACATTGAGGGTTAACTATATTAGCTGCAAACTAAGAAAACGGAAAAAAATCCTCTAGAAATGTGTTCTCTTGGATTTAAAAGGTTTTGCAGGTGGGAGATTTTAATGTAATGCCCCACAATAAGGTTTACTTTTATAGGATTTGCTGCTTTTAAGGGTTTTTTGTTAATGAGATTATTAAAGCATAAAATTACTACAGAAGCATGCACTTTTCTCCTAGAGCAGAAAGCATAAAAAGCAGGAACTCCTTTAAAGATTTATTTATAAGCTCTTAATAGCTTACATAATAAAATAAAATGATTATCACATATATAGCTGTGAGCAGTACGGGTTGTTGCTAACGCTTGGGAGCCAGCAGCAACTGCGGCCCTTGCACCCATCCCTACGACCCGCGGAACTACACATAAACACAAATCTCAATTACACCATTCACAATGCGAGACCCGTAGCACTTTGGAAACAAATAAATAAATACAAGGTAAAAAAAATACAAACTTAACGGCCGAACCGCGCACATACAAAATCAACAAAAACACAAATGAAAATAACAAATAATTACAAAAAAACATCACACACAGCACAGGGGGAACGACCAGGACGTCTGGGAGTGTGGTTGCACAACAATTTACACACAATTTGCCCTGTCTCAAGAAATGGAAAATTGCCTAAGCGACAAAAAAAATGGTGGACGAAAAAAAGCCAAACGAGGCTACACTATATATATATATATATATATATATATATATATATATATATATATATATATATATATATATATATATATATAAAAAGCAGGGGAGAGGCTCACGCTCATTGCGAGACACCCTAGGAGCACCGAAGGCGCTCAGCGCGGGGCTCACAATGAGCACAGACGGTGCTCAGAGGAGCAAAAGTACACAAGGGGAGAGGCTCGCAATGAGCGCCGAAGGTACTCAGAGGACCAAAACACTTTGTGTGGCAAACAGCATTACCCGCCTTACAATTTTATAACCGTAATTTTTTGATGGGCAATTCGCTAGTTTTAAATAAAGTGCGTACATGTTACAAATGAAGTGTATAATTTTTTTAAATTCTATGTTAAGTACTAATAGGTCGCATGCAACTGAAAATATTTTTATAAAAATAATATATATATTGCAAAAAAACAAGCTTGTAAAATGTCTATTATGAAGCCTAAAAGCAGCTTTTCCTACTTGGTCACAACCCACTATTAACGTGAACTCTGGAGATATTACCACTTTTTATTGGCGTTTTTCTCAAAAAGATCACCATACAAACTAATTTGGTCAGCAGTTTTGGGTCTACACATGAAATTATGGGTGGGTCAAGAAAGTCCTCCTAGTCTTTGTTACACATTTTGAAAGTAAGTTAGAATCACTAAACTTAGAAGGGAGATGTTTTGGCAAGACATCTTCAGTTCCCATGTTATCCAAGGGGTTCTCATTTTCACCAACTTTTCAATTTAAAACAGATGCCCTATAATCACTAATATGATTTGTAAAGAGTGTGTAACACTCCATACACGGAGCATGCACACTTTACAAACTATATAGAACGCTACGTATGCGCGTGAATACGTAACTGCTGCACATGCGCAGCAAGGCCACACATGCAAAGTCGTTTAAAAAAACGTGCATGGGCAAAGTGCGGTGCGAGCCACTCATGTGCAAAGTGTGGCGCCAGGGGTGGGGTGGGAGGAAGAGACAAAGGAGGAAAGAGACAGAGGGGGAAAGACACAGGAAAAGGGGGAAAGAGACAGAGGGGGGAAAGGGACACAGGGGAGGGAGGAAGGGGGGAAGAGACACAGGGGAGGGAGAGGGGGACAGGAAAGAGACACATGTAATATTATACCGTCATTTATGAAGGGTAAACGACTATTATATTATATTTTATATTATTTGAACGCAGAGGTCTCTCTGAGGCCTTGTTCTAGCCCAATGACTTGTGCTTCATTTTAATTTCCAGTTATGTTCATTGAATGTTATTAGTATATTAGTACATCCCTATATCTGGTTTTACAATTGAGCATCAGTTTTTCCATGTTTGATTTATTTTATTGATCTTCAAATCAATCAAAATTTTCTCCAGTAATAAATGTAGCATCAATTGAGACAATTACATACCAAGTGATAAAAATACAGATGTGATTTATCTTAAAAAACAAACAAACAGTTTCTCAAGAAGATATGAGAAATAAATGACAGTTTCTCATAGTATCCAAATTCTCGGAAGCAACATACGTATTACGGATACCCTTGGGGCTCTAGTACAAATGGGAAAAATGTGCAGTGTCACTGTAATGAAGAAATAATCTTGTAAATTGTTGGAATGCCTGACTAAAAATAGAAAATGACACTAGAATGTAGTCCATGTGAACTGAGAATGGGGATAACGCCATGGACATTGAGAGTGGGGTCCGGCATTATGTGAGACGATTTAGAAATATAAGTGCTTATAAATATGGATGAGGTCATCCACATGTATATGATATAGCAAGAGTTTGTGGTATAAAGGATAAAAAGCCATGGTGTTGAGCCCTGACAAAGAGATGGCATTCATTTGGTTGACACTGTAGAAGTCAATATTATGGGAGAAATTAACTTGCTAAGTCTTGGAGTGTGTTGCAGGATAGGCCTCGGAGACGTGGACTGTCTGTAATCCATGTATGGTTATACTTTGAATACAGATTCTGTATGTAGACTGTATATTCAGTGTTTTTTTTTTTTTTATGTAACCTTATTAGTTCAAAAATGTCTACATATGCTCTTATGTTCAACTAGCTCACGGTTTACTTTATAATTGCTTATATTTTAACAGATACATTTTAATAAATGTAGTCCTTTATTATTTGTGTGTATTCCAAATCTGAGTTAAATAACAAAAAGTGCTAACCCCTGCTTAGATAATTCAGAATTTAAAACCAAATGAGCTGCCTGTAGGAAAATAACTAATTGTGTATCAAGACAAGTTGAATTTATATTCCAAGAAGCATTTGGAAAAGATCGACGTGTGGACAGCAAGAAGAACAAAACAAGGTTATGTGTTCACATATCAAGAAGAGTAGAGAGATAATATCATCTATTTATGTAATTTTATAGAAAATAAGTGGCATGACTTATGACATAAACAGAAAAACCTGCACACATGAATCAGTAAAAGAGAACATTGGTAAGTATTATTATTATTGTTTATTTGTAACAAGCCAACATATTCCTTAGCGCTATACAGGGGTTAAGTACAAGTCAAAAACAATTTGAACACATTGCAAAAGGATTGAGGGTCCTGTCATTGAGCTTCTAATAGAACGTACATGCTGCTTTCTCTAAAGTACTCTAAAGTATAGTTAGGGTACCATAAAGGTAGATAAGGACCCCTGGTAGTAGTCAGGATACCACAGGGGTCCATAGGGACCCCCATGGTAAAAAGCTAATGTTCGATACCATGGGATCCAAATGGGTATTAAGGAGGTACCGATGTATACCCAGGCTTGTAGGGAGTATGGGGGCTTATGTAGAAGGGTCAGTCATGTTTATTTAGGTTTATATAGATAGTTGAATAGCATATGGGAGGAGGTTAGGTCTAGTGTAGTATGTTCAAATAAGTAGTTTGGAGCATTGCTCTGGAGATTACTGAGTTTTAGACTTGGGGTTTCCTATTTGTATACATAAGGCAGTTTGCAAGCATGTGATAGAAGTAGAGTGCCACAGCCAAAATCCCTTGGGTACAAGTCAATAAGTCTTAAGGATTTTTTATTTTTTGCTGGAGCCATGTGATAGCTCTGCAAATGTGCTGTGACTACGTATGAGCATGCAAGGAGATCCTACAGGAACCATATAATCGAGACCTATATTTGCAGCAAAATGATTGACTTCTTACTCAGACTCTCACGTTTTGCTCAAACCAGAGCACTGCGTGTAACTTTGATAAATATATGTAATGTTTCCTGCCACACTAGTAGCATTTAGTATGTGGTTTCTGCAAAACAGAGCAAAAATGCGAGCATTGTGTAAAGTAGTATTTGCAAATGTGCCTGTATATAAGCATTTTATTTTTATAATGATGCTGTAGTACAGTATTTTATTATTTTAATTTAAAGAACTAGTACTGATAATGGAACACAACTTTTTAGAAAGATAAACAATATAAACAATCTTTAGATGTATTACCTATTTATACTATTGCATGCTGTTCAGGCCATAGTCATTGCTGTCTTATCTTCCCCTATCTGTGAGAATATGTTTCTTGTCCAGTTGGTGGGAACCTTGGAGGCTGAGATTAGCTCTTTGCCACAAAATAAATTACTATTTGCAGGGGTGAAAATTCCTTAAAATTTGTACTACCTCTTTCTAAATATTTCCCAAGTGATAACGCATCTTTCAGGGCATCCACCCAAGCTCCAAGAACACAGGCCGTGCCTGGCTTTGATAAAAGCTTCCTAGCACCTACATATTAGATATTTTAGTTCACCCTTGACTATTTGCACTTGTATTATGCAGATAAATAACTTCCCTTCCATGCTAGTGTAGGCGACACAGGGGGGCAGAACAAGGCTGTCTGGCCGCGTCAGCACCGCCGAGTGTACCGCTTTAACACTTGGGGGCACTGACACAGCCAGACCACTAGGGAGGTTAACACATTTTGCAAATCTCAAACTAACGTGTCCCTTTAAGGCTCCAGATTTACTTTGAGTTGAAAACATTATTGTTTGAAAGCAGAGTATTAAAGCATCAATACAGTTGCTTTGTGGTATGACTTGGCAGTATATTTCTGTAACAGCTGGATGCATCAGGGGAAAATGAAAGAAGACTCAATCAGAATCTCATTTTAACAATGTGATTATTTTTAAAGCACCCAATCACTTAAATGATATAGTAGACACATGAAAACTGCCAAGACGAGCACACTACGCCTGAGAAATAATACACCACATTGTTCAGGATCTCTATTCTCTCACAAATTGAATGTAACTTGTTAGAAAGTGGGATGCAGAAAGCAGATGTGAGCTTGGCGTGTTCCTTGTTACAAGAACAGCAGAAACACATGTTTAATAACGTTTTTGTTTTGTTTTTTAGTAAAAATGCACATTCCAATAGTGGGATTCCCTTTTTAAACTGTTGACATTTTTTTTTCATACACAAAATCTTAGGAAAACTTGGATTTTATAAACTGAAGATGTTAAAAGACCAATGTAGTCAACCATTTCTATATGATATTTAGAATCAACTTGTTAATGGAAAAATGCTTTTAGAAAGTAAAAACACAATCTTTATATTTATAACTTTTATGTTCAGTTATTCCTTGTTGTAGGGTTGCATTTTTTTACTCTGCTTATTCAGTCTGCTGCTCTGTCAGGAGGGTGGAAAGCACTGGCAGTTTTAGATGCCACGTTCCCATTGTGCAGATAGAAGCTTACTGTCTATTCAAAGTCTCAGTTCAGTTTTAGCATTTAGAATGTAACCCCCACCTGATAGACACAGGTAGGAGCAGATAAGCAGCACTACTTGAGTAGAAAAAACAGTTTAAAAGCTAAAAATAAATGTTAAATAGTATTTCTTTTAAACTGTATACTGTTTTGCATAACCAAAGTTAAGCAAACAACCATATGAACCTTACTTACTAAAGTGGTCCTTTTAATATGCAGTTGCATTATTCATGAACTAAATTCAAAATACTGTATGAGCCACAAACATCTGTTGGCTTCTTCTAATAAACCTTTAGGCTGTGCTCTGATTTTGTTTTGGAAAAAAGTTTGCAGGAGCTTATGTTTAATGGACAGACTCAGGATTTTGACAAATAATACTTTTTAAACAGGATATATATGAGGACCTGCCACACTCTTATATTATAAGAAGGAGAAAAGAGTAGTGAAGCTTCAAAACATATTTAATAGCAGGACAGCTTGGTGCCCAAAACGCAAGTTCCTTTAAGCACTGCATTACGATATGAAAAAGGGCACAGTACGTCTCTTTGTTAACAATTAGGAAAAGGAAAGTTCCAGGGGCCTCATTCAAATGCGGTTTGGCCAATTGTATAGGGCTCTATATAAGCACACAGCATATTTTTTTATGGACGTTTTTAGTTAGTGATCTTCTATCCAAAAGAAAGATCTTCACTAACTAAAAACTTCTGTAAAATAATATGCTATGTGCTTATATAGAGCCCTATTCAATTGGCCAAATCACAATTGAATGAGGCCCATGGATTGTAAGGATCTTCAAGGCAGGAATATAGAGCCAGTCTGTCAAGATTCCTTCTGTTTTTTGTTGCTATGTACTATAGAACCCCATTTGCTACATTAGTTGTGATGTCACACATGATTATTGTACTATGGTTCTGTTGGACTGAATGATGTCCAATGCATACAGCAGCTCACATTATATTGGTATCTCTCTGTCCTGTGTTCAGTAGCTTCCTCCAATCTGGGCCAAAACAGTTCCAACACTCACCACGTAGAAGCATATCCTCCTATGGTAGGTTAAAATAGCTTCATTTTCTACAGATTACCCTGAAATCCTGCCGTCTACATTAGTTCTTGTTTTATGATAATTTATTATTTCTTATATTTTGCTATGAATATTTTCTGAACTCTAGTCTAATGAACTTGGAATGCTATAATGTGGAAATATCATAGATCTTCTTAAACTAAATTATTCACATGTGTCTGGACTTCATTGAATTGCTGGGGGTCACTAAGCATCAGTTACAAGTGTCGCCCTATGATCTCACCTTAGCTGCCATTGATTTTGATGGTACTTTGATACCCTACATTGGTGCTCTGTAATGTAAATTTGAAACGGTCACTGTAATGTTCAGTGTAATTCTCAAAGTTTTGCCTTACATTGTCAATGCAGATGTTGTGTGTCATTATATTCTAACATGAATTAACTGCAGCACTCTACCAGCGTCTGCTCCCACTTCCAGGGGAATCCTCGTATCACACATTGCCGACTGGAAAAAAGTATATAAAAAAAGATTTGATGTTGAAAAGAGACCTGTTCAGAAGCAGAGCATGAAAGATTTCTAGGTTATATGTACAGGAGTATTCTCTAAGGAAGCCCATTTGTTATAAAATGGTAAATGATATAATTATTTGTTTCCTTAAGATTTCTGAAGTCTTTTAACTACTTCACTGCCTGTGAAGTAATAGTGCATAACAAATAGTCTGTTATGGCATACTATCTATGACTTTTGATTATATTATACATCAAATAAACTTACTGAATTAGATCAGTGGAGTTAATGTACTTTGTATTTCCTGTTATAGCATAAAGTGTATATGTGTGTGTATATATATATATATATATATATATATATATATATATATATATATATATATAGAAAGTATGAGAGTTTTCAGTCTTGTAAGGTGCTTTGGGAAAATGCATTATGTACGTTAGTTTTTAAGCTCAAAGACAGGGCCCTCCTCCATTCTTGATATTGTATTTTGCATTGTACTTAACCCACGTGTAGCGGGTACAGGATATGCTGGCAAGTTATTATTATTATTATCGTTTATTTGTAACGCGCCAACATATTCCGTAGCGCTATACATAAGTTAAGTTACAGGCAATGACAAGTTAAAGCTACATACATTGCAAAGAGTGGATGGCCCTGTCTTTAAACTTGGAATCCGGTGCCCATAGCGCTTTCCCGAAAGCACCTTGCAGGATTGAAACTCGCAGACTTACAATCTAAAGGTTAAAGTTTGTATGTGGTACAGTAGGGAGAGAGTAGTGCTTAGCATGTTAGGGGGGAAGGTTATAGGCTTCTTTAAAGAGGTACGTTTTTATTGATGTTTTGAAGGATTTAAGGCAGGAGGATAGTCTGGTAAAGCGAGGCAGGGAGTTCCAGAGAATAGGGGCAGCGCGAGAAAAGTCCTGGAAGCGGGAGTGAGAGGAGGTTACAAGAGTGGTAGAAAGAAGAAGGTCGTTAGCAGAACGAAGAGGGCGTGTGGGGGAGTATTTGTTGATGAGAGCAGAGATGTATGGGGGTGCGCTGTTGTTGAGGGCTTTATAAGTTAGGGTCAAGATTTTAAACTTTATTCTGGAGGCTAAGGGAAGCCAGTGGAGTGATTGACAAAGAGGAGCTGCCGACACTGAACGATGTGTACTGAAGATGAGTCTGGCGGAGGCATTTATTATGGATTGAAGTGGGGAGAGGCGAGTGATGGGCAGGCGAACAAGTTACAAATAAAGCAATATATATATATATATATATATATATATATATATATATATATATATATATATATATATATATAAAATTATATACAGTTTTCTTCCCAGCCCGATTTTAGGTGGGTGCTCCACCTACCTAATTTGAAGCACCACCTAGCTTTGTTGTTGTTTAGTCATTTAGTCGTGTCCGACTCTCTGTGACCCTATGGACTGCAGCACGCCAAGCACATCTGTCAGCCACTGCCCCTCTAAGCTCCATCAAGTTAGTGTACAATGCTTCAATGGCCCCATCTATCCATATCCACCTCTTTGTGTGTCTTCAATCTTTCCCAGCATCAAAATCTTCTCTAGGGAATACTGTCTTCTCACGATATGACCAAAATATTTGAGCTTCAGCCTCATGATCCTACCTTCCAGTGAACAGTTTGTCTTGATAATATGCAAATAAGACACAAACACACATTTTAGAACTATATAGCCACCCGGCTACTCCTTCATGCCACCTGGCTGGTAAAAATTTCTGGGGATAACACTGATGTGTGCATTCTGCGGTATGTACTGTATCTGTTTTTAGAACATTGCGCCCATTTTTAGCAGTTAGCTTTTCTATTAGGTTCTGAGATTTACAGTTTTCCAGCTAATGTAAATAATGGATTCTTTACCTGTGTTCCTCTGTGGATGCTTTGGTGCCTTTTTATAAACATAGATAGATTTCATCATTTTTAGTCTCCATATACTCACATTGCTCTGTCAAAACATGCTGGTGGGTGCAATGTATTTATATGGAGAGTGAAATACAAGACAAAAGATTCTTTCTTCTTGTACCTCTCCTTTACTGCTGGGAGGAGATGGATGAAATCTGTTTTGAAATTAGTAAGTACCCTCATAAGAGGCCTCATTTACTCAGACGCTTCTTTCAAAAGCAATGCAATTTGAAAGTGTCCTGAGAGTGAAGTCACTATTCTCTCCCCTCTTTTTTTATGCACTAAGTTAATGTATTTCATTTATTTTATAGATTGAAGATGCTGCCAGTCAAGGATCAAAGTTTGCTGGGATAATACAGGGTTACTGCACAGTTCCTCTGAACCTACCACCCAGCCCGTCTGATAGCCTGAGTCATAACAGCTCTCCAGAAAATACATCCATCAAAAGAACATGCAGCGGAATAGAGGATAGCACTTCAACTGGGAAAGAGCGGGCAGATTGCACTAATGGAAGCACTTCACCAAGCCGAGAGAAAGCTGAGGACAATAAGGTACAATTACATGAAGATGCAGATAATGAGCAGCAGAACATAGAGATCGTACCTATAGACAGAGAACAACCCGAAGAGCTCAACTTCCATCTCTCTAACGAAGACGTATTTTTCCAGGACAAGATTACAGCAACCAACTCGACCCTGTCTCAGGACTGTAATAATATCAGGAGTAAGTAATGATATCAGTGCTAGAATAAAATATCTTAGTTCATCGAGTGTGATATATTTCAGTGTATTTTGATGAATAAGCTTTTGAGGTCACAAAGGCTTTTTATTTGATTAAGCAAACTGACTTCTTAATACCATTAATAATTAATGGCAACACTATAATGCATCACAAACTTCAAAATACCTTACTGATTCTGCCCATCTATACTTCTATCCAATAACATTAAGAATATTATACAGAAACAGATTTTAATGGGAGAATTTAGGATGTGGGTTCCCAAATCTCGCACCAGAGAATGTCAGTCAGGTCATGATTTAGGTCTAACATATTGTGTATACAACTAATTAAATAGTAATTATTGTTATTAATATTACCCGTTATTTATAGAGCATCATCATTTTATAAACAAGGAGGAATAACATTGAATACACTGAGTATGTGCAACATAACAGTAATGTTAAACATGGCGATACAAGCTGAGCAGAGGACCCTTCTTCTGAGACATTACATTGTAAAGCTCTAGAAACATGTTCTATATTGGCTGCATCACGCAGTGTTACCTCTAAATCCTGGCCTGTTTAAGTAGTGTTTGGGAATAATTGATTCTGGCACTTGTAGTCATGTTTTTGTTTCTCCTGTCTACCTAAAACTACCATCACAAATCCTCATGATAGCCTTATGCTAGGTATTTGTGACTTGTATTTTATTGTATTTTCCCTGCCACATGTAATGGGAGGCTCTGAAACACCTACTATCCTTTCTGTAAAGTATTACTGCTACTACTTGCATGCTTTTCTGGCCTCTATCTTTAAATTGTGCGTTTTTGCTCACATACTAGGTAAATCAGTCAATCTGCACTGAAACACTTGGAGCCTCATTCAATTGAGGCTTTCGGGAGAGCCAGGCTCGTAAATGGAGCCAGCAAGTTTTTTTGCTATTCTATTGTGGTCAGTTTGCGGCTCCGATTGAGTTAGGGGCTCCGAGCTATGATTTAAAGCGATTTTAAAAATCCCAAGTTAATGCCCTCCAAGCCTTTGATCTTTCACTATCACAATGCTAAAATTGCAAATCGCTAATCAATTTCTCTGATTCCCCTCGCTACCCACTCCGTCAAGCCCGCAAATGGCAAATACCTAACCACAAGCTACTGGTACCAAGGAAGTCTCACAAAGGGCTTAATGACAAATCGGAGCATTTTAAAAGCAACTAAAAAAAGCAATACTGTAAGAGTGAAAGTGATGTTAGGTCTTAGAATTAATAGCACAACATTCTCCAATACTTTATTTCATGTTTAATCTTCGGGTTATATCGGTCACGGCAATCAATGTGAAGTCGTACGGGCTTCAACCTCCAAGCCCGTAGGACTTTGAAATCCAACCTCTATTTTTCACAGTCCAACGGGCTTGGAGGCTGAAACCCGTAGGACTTTGTAAAATGGAGGTTGGATTTCAAAGTCCTACGGCCTTCACTTACGAGTTACGGGCTTAGAGGTTGGACATGATGACGATCTCTGTTTCCATTGGCTGTTTCTGCATCGGGATTTACGGGCTTGCTCCGCTAACATGTTCAAGCCCGGAAATGCTACGTCCCACAGCATGGTGTTCTGATTTTCGGGACCGGCACCTAACTTGCAGCCCGACCAATTGAATAGCATTGCAATCGGAGACCAAATGGAGCCCGCAACTCAATCGCAGACATTTGGCTGTCTGTGATTGAGTTGTAAGCCCCGACCTGAATGAGGCTCTTGGACAGTATTTTTTCCTTTTAACTGTCTCAATTGAAAGTATTGTTTCTCAGTTATCTACAATTACTGTGTATGATGACCTGAGGGCAAAGTAGAGAGGGATAGCAAAATATGAAGCCATTAGACAAAAGATTTCTGTTGCTAAATTCACTAAGGTGAATCTTGCTTTTCAGAGAAAACATCATCAGCTTCTGTAATTCTATGAAGCACTGAGGTATATCTATCTTTAAAAAGAGGCTACACAGAATAACATAGGAGCTAGATAAGTTTCATATCACTCCAAATGAGACAGCTCTCAGCATAGTGAATATAACCCACCATCAGATTCGCTAAGCATCAGTTCTATGAAGCCAAAATTGTGTTTTCTAAGGGGAAAATTGCAATTGCAGACTTAATGACGCTTTATTGAAACTGTGTGATGCTTTGTGATTCTACACCATATTGTTTCTAAGATCTGACCATTTTCTTTAATAATTCTTTTATGCTCATAGGTTATACAGTTCCAAGTGTATTCGGTGGTTTCATATTTCACAATCATTATTTTGTATGAATTACAGTATACTGTTAGTGGACTGTAGATCATTTTATTTTTATGAAAAAAAAACTTTGAAATGTTTAAAACACTTAAATGCACAATAGATAATGCAGAAGTAGAATGTTGCTTTCCAAAATAAATAAAAGGGAAGTTCAAATCACTTTTCTCTTATCTAAACATCTTCAGTATATCAGTATTAGTAATATCAAGATGACCAAAGAATAACACTGTGAACATATATTTTTCAGGAAATGAGATTTTGGCGATTTTCAACAAGCCAAAAACCCAGCAAAGATACAGAAAGTATTATACTGTGAACATCCCAATGACAATCACCAAGGATGGAAATACTGTGACTGGTCTTGAGGCCAACTGGTTGGAGCACATGACAGACCACTTCAGAAAAGGATGCACCTTGGTGAATGCCGTCTTTTATCTTGGAATGGTAAATGGTATGGAATTTTACATATGGCAAAACCCTATGTGTGATGTTGATAATATAAATATTATATGTGTGTCTGTAGACAGTCTAGACAAGTCAAGGCATATTTTTTGGGATGTGTTAGGGGTCCGATTCAAGGACACTTGTATCTTTTATTTGATGATAAATTAGACTATATATATATATATATATATATATATATATATACACACAGATGTAGTTGTTTTTTTAAGTATGGGCTCTATTCATGAAAGTGAGAGGTATCTCCTGAAGGCCCTCTGCAGTTCTATATTTAAAATATACTTTTTTGAAGAGCTGCGCTTGAAATAATCCTAATACAGCCTCTAATTTGTTACATTTTATATGCAATCCTGCTGCTGTGGAATCTACCATTTTGGTTTCCGTTGATCAATTTTTATTTATTTATTTATTGCTTTGTAAAAACATCAAGTTTACTTTTTTTAAATGGCCACAATGGTCCTTTAATAAGTTAAGGCCTGACTAATCCTTAAATTATCTCTGTAGAGCAGTGGTGGGCAAGGTTTCTAGTACATCTGCTAGAGCAAAGATATATCCATCAGAATGAATTAATCCGAGTAAATAACAATAGCTCAATAAGAAAGATCCTGGATACACAAGCAGTGAGATCCATACATTCTAGACTGTTGGTACTTCTAGAACTGGGTTGTCCAACACTTCTATAGAGCCTCTTTATTATACTTAATGATTAGGCTCCAAAGAATAGCACAAGCATTTTTGAGGCCTCACCTTAACCTTGAGAAAACTCTCTCCTTGACTAATTTAGCCCATAGTCAATGTGAGAACCAGAACTGTTCCTCAAGGTACACCAAACAACAAGGATTCGAGCACACTTTGAATTACAGAGAGCACCTGTGATAAAGGTATATTCTTAATTCCTGACCTGTTGCAGTGCCTTGAGGATTAGCAGTGTGAATAGCTGGACTAAGGTATGACTTAATCTTCTTGAAAAAGCAGGTCCATAGTATTCTGTGCCAATGAAAGAGGAAATACTTGAGTGACCAGCACTTCCCCATTCATAGTTCCTTTACAAAATAGCATAATAGCACCTGTAAAGGTTCACTAAAACAATAAACATAAAGTGACACTCAGGAGGTTCCAAATATGCTATATTTTAAAACTGTAGGTAATTATATTTGTATTATTGTTCTATTATCCTTTATTTGTAATGCACCTACATATTATGCAGCTCTCTACATGGGTTAAGTTCAAGACAAAACAAAAAAAAACAATATTAACACATTGCAAAGAATGGAGGGCTCTGTTTTTGTGCTTAAAATCAAATGTACATAATGCTTTTTTGTCCCCAAATAACTTACATGATTGAAAACTCACAAACTTACTACCACTTTATCAAGTGAAAGTTATTTTATAGTGATATCACTTTCTATTGAGCCAATAATTGTCATTTTAATGTAAGGCTAGTTATTCACTTGTCTTTGGCGTGCTCACTTTTCATGCTCCTGTGGCTTTGGACTGTGCACAATACATTCAGAGCCATAGGGGTTAATTGCAATTATCGGCTCACTATATCACTATATCCACAGTGGTAGGATCAGAATGGTTGCTTGACAGGTAAAAAAGACCATCTTCATTGTAAGTTTTCTATCAAAATGTTAAGTTAATATAGAATTTGCTTTTACCTTAAGTACTGTATTAAATTATAGAATATTTGGAACCTGTTTTGTGTCCTTTAAACTTCATTCTCTGATATTAGTATTTGTATTGACCTGCATACATTTGAAAAATTCAGGGATGAGGCTCTCAAAGTTGTGGTTATTCAGAGTGTTGCCCATGAGTGGCTCCCTTCCACCTCTCCACATACCTTATGCATTGTTAAATTGTTCAATTAGACCTCAGCTATTCATTTGCTCAATATAAAAGTAATTATTTTTAATACAGTCATAATAATTCAGTCATTTTACGCAGCACATGCTTTCATATTTTATCAGAAGATGAAACTACTAGTGTGTGTCTACCTTTTTTTACACAAGGTAATAATTAAGTTAGCTTTCTTTTTGTTTTGTATTTTTAATTGTTCTGCTCTCTCTATTATGAATTTAATTTATGCAGTTCAAGTTTTAATCCAAGCTATTCTTAATGGCACGTTCTTATTGTTCAATTGAACTCAGCCATTTCCACTCAAAAATTGACTTCTGATATACAAGGCAATTTGTACCCGATCTAGGGAGAAACACACAATAAGTCAGGAATTCAAGTAAAAAAGAAGTTGCATTCTCCGAGCATTGGTGGTCAATTTGGTTTTATGATGGACACCAACAGTCTATGATTTCATTATCTAACTGAAAACACATGCAAAAGGCAGATAGAATGAAACGGAGTAATTTGGGTGTGCTAAAGCAAAAATAATTGAATACTCCATCAGAGAGGTCCAGAAATCTTGGACAGTTCAATCCCCTCCTAGGTTCTAGTTGCTCTCCACTTCCTTAGAGCATTGGATGACAATGTGCAGCCCTCTGTGGCTTCCAAGACTGGAGAGGAAGGACATTTATAAGCAGTAAATATCTAATATCACTCTCGCTATTTGCTGTTCATTCACTTCGCTCTTACACTGATTTTACCATTTTTGCAATGTTTTCAGCTGGGACTTGGGCATCATATGTGTCCCATCAAGTGAAATATTTAGCCTGTAGCAGCCATGGAGATCTAGCAAGTGTGATATAGAATATGGATATCCAAGGGACCTGTGGTAACATGAAACCTAAATACATATTTTTGTCTGGTGTCTATTTTTAGCAGATACAAAGAATAATGTTTAGCTTTCATTAAAATGATGTGTTCAAGTGACAGAGTGAAGCAAGCGAATAGATGTAATAAAGATGTGGGCAAGAAGCTAAACAGCGGCATAACTGCTTCAACCTTAACTCATTCATCCTTTTCTAAGACGCATGACGGAGAGAGTAGGCATAGGTGACAATTAGAGGGATTGAGAAGGCAATAGTTATAGAGGGATGTACAAAATGGGTGGGTGGCATGAGGAGAAAAGGGATTAAGATTACATAAAGGATTGATGGGGAGAAGTATATGGAGATTTTGTGGGCAATGGATCGGGTGGAAAAGAAAGGGGCTAAAGAGCAAGGCAGGTAGTAGAAAAGAGGCATAGAAGGGATGAAGGGTAGATGAAATTAAGATGATAGGTCAGCTAGAAAAAGGCAAGTGGTAAAATGAGAAATGAGATGGCGTAGATAAAGGGTGAGAGGTTGATAAAAGAGGTGTGAGGGAGTAGAAAAGGAAGGAGTGGAGAGATAGGTAGAGAAAGGATGATAGGGTCGGTCCCAGGGGATGGAGGAACGGAAGAGATGGAGGATACATTATAGATATATAATATTATATGTAAGAAGTATATTTGTAATGTCCATAATTATCAAGATATTTCAAAGATCAATTACATCACCACCCCAGCATAACCCTACTGTACCTTACAGTATTATGCCATCAGAGTTAGTAACTAACAAACAGACACTATACTATTATATACATATTATATCTATGCAATTCAAAGTGCAATGATCATCATAAGGTCAAAAAATGTATTTGTCATTAATTCAAATGCAGTTCTTTTTCAGACAATGGAACAGGACAAAACACAATATGACTTTTCTATAGACAAACTATTTGATTTAATTTCTGAGCAGCTGCTATAGTTTCAGATGTGAATTGCAATCACGCCTTTCCGTCTCTGTACCATCAGCATGATTGTGGCTTTGTGTTTGGTCTAACAATCTGATGGTGTAAAATCAGCATGTTAAACCATTCAATGGCAGAATGTGTTCTCTCCCGTTCAATGCAATTCCTAATTATGTCTTCACGGGCTATTGGAACAGTGCAGTGCTTCTTCCCTTTTGTTATGTGTCCAGTCATGCTATGTGTTTTAAAGAAGCAACGGAGAAATGAGATTAGACACATGGGTAAAAAATTGACTGTAATAAGTGTTAGAAAACTAAGCTCACATGACTGAATAGTGGCACCATTACACCTCGCAGCTTGAAAATTGATTTTGGGATTGTGACAGAAAAAGCAGCATGTGTTTACTTGTAATTCTGCCGACAGGTTTTTCATGGTACATTTAATATTGCATCCAAGCGAGAACAGCCTTGTAAGGCTCACCTCCAGAAATATTATTTCTTTCCACTAAGATCTGCAGTGCAATAGTCTATAAGGTATCTATGTCTGAACATGATCGCTTTTGCATGCTGATTCCGGAAGTGTTTTTTTTATTTTGTTTTTGTTTGACAGATTTTAAGTTCTGCTCCAGTTTTTTGGGAGATGGATACTTTTGTGTTGCTTTGAATAATTTAAGATCAAGTTGCAATGCTTAGGGGTCTTAAGAATGTAATTGAAATATTTGTGTCACAGTGGCTTAATGGCCAGTTGAAATTACCTGAAGCTTTCTATTTAAAAAAAAAAAAAAAAGTATTTAAGAAAATAAACACCATTTAACTGTAACATCTGCTGTAGGTCACTGTTGTAGTTCATTGGTGTGGTCATTGGTGTAGCTGCGGTAGGGAGACAACAAAAAATCAGCAAAAGTTTCAAATACAATGTGGTTCATTACGTAATATAAAAAAATAATAGAACTGAGATATGTTTTCTGAATGTGATACTTCATTAAATGATTGCCCCATAAAGAGGTGTTAGGTTTTTTAATTAATAAAATATATTCAGTGATGTAGAAAATATTTAACATTAAACATACCCTCAAAATTAGAGTGTCAGCATCCAGTGGTGCTTTTTATTTCAGCCTGTATAAGGTTAGCAAGGTAGTGGAGGAAGGGTTTGATTGTGAGAGAGCTCTAGTGGCTTTAAGAATGTGGTTAGAAAGAGGTGGATTTGAGTACATATGATCATTCATAGTGTATCTCCCAGCCAGTACTTATTGCTAAGGGAAACCACTTTTACACAGCTAGACTCCAGCCAATGAAGTGCATCGTGTTTATATACGTTTAGTACTGCCTGCCATATAAAGCCACCTTTCCTTAATTGACCTTATAGTGGGAGCAGACCAGCATAAACTGAAAATGATCTTTGAAAGACAGTTTAATATTGAGTAATGTTTTTTTTAAATAATTCAATCCAACTGGACAGACCCTCTTCCATCTCTTGGACACCTGGTATGTGGTGGAGAAAAGTATATCTGCTGAAGTTTTAAATGCTGAAGTTATAATGCAAGTTTTAAAAACTATTGTAATTGTTGATCAGTTATTAAATAAACTGATGACTCTTATGTTTTATGAGCACTACAGTGGAAGTTTGAGAATGTGAGTTTATCCACATGGACATGCACTTATGGATTATCACACCAAACTATGATATAATTAACCACGTGAGATGAAGTAATTTAGTAATATATTCATTCTCATCCGTTCCTTAGTGGCAGTTAGTGTTGTGCCAACTAGCAGAAATGTAGATTTATTAGTTTGACATTGCTAAATAATTTTGTGGTGGACTCATTTGACTTCCCCTTCTGGATCTCTACCTTATCGTGGTGAAAGGGCTTGGTAAACAACAGAATTTTTTTAATTTAAATTCATGGCAAGCCATTTAACATCACAGTGATCCAAGTCTATGCTCCAGCCACGTATGCTAAAGAGGCTGAAGTTGTCCAGTTCTACGAAGATATTCAACAAGAAATGTTTTTTCCATCATCATAGGAGACTGGAATGCTAAAGTAGAGAACCAAAAGACCCTGGAATAACTGGCAAGTTTAGCCTTGGAATAAAAAATTAAGCAGAGATTAGTAGAATTATGTCAAGTTAAGTCTCTGGTCATAGCAAACACCCTCTTCCAACAGCCTCTGAGGCGAATCTACACATGGACATCACCATATGGACAATATAGTAATCAGATTGACTTTGCAGCCAAAATTGAGGAGCTCAATACAATCAGCAAAAACAAGACCTGGAACTGACTGCGGCTCAGACCATGAGCTTCTTATTCCAAAGTTCAGAATTAAACAGAAGAAAGGAGGAAAGATCAATAGACCAAGCAGATACAAAATAAATAATATACCTTGTGAATATGCAGTGGAAGAAAAGGTTAGATTTGAGAGACTAGACATGGAAGATAGAATGCCTGAAGAACTTTGGACCCAAGTTTGCACTATTATACAGGAAATAGCAACAAATAATATCTCTAAAAGAAAGAAAACAAAGGGCCCTATTTAAATCTGTGCAAAATCAATTATGGGTGCCATAGCAGCACAGTAAATTCTACTTAGCTATGTTAATCATCCATCCCTAAAACATTTGCGAGAGAACTGCTGCGTGAACTGCATGGCAAAGTTGAAAAGCAAGGCAAAAATCTCCATTGATTTTTGCACTAACAATGAATAACAAGTTACTCCCTTACACTTTATCACTCAAACTCATTCTAATAAGATTTTACGAATAACTTGCAAATCAGAGCACTGCCGTACCTGCAAAAAGCAGAAGAAAGATTTATGCGCACCAAAGACCATTTGCAAGTGGTTTTCAAACCCTTGCTGAGTCCCTCAGAAGCATTTAAAGTGACATTATAGCACAAAAAGCACTACAAAATGATGACAGTACTTAAGGGATTAATACACGTCACAGAACCACAATGCCTAGGAACAAATGCTCGAATGCATTGTCTATAAATATATCATATTTTAACACAAAATAAAAACATTTTTTATTAAAGCTATAAATATTATTGTCACATCTTTTTAATATCAAAATATATTAATAAATAAAAAAACAAGTACTTTATATACGATATATCACTAATGTTTCCTTGCCGCAGCTAGTTATGGGCAGTTGTTACAGCACTTCCCACTCATTATAATATTCATGCCGTTTGCATTTCCTATTGGCCCCTACAGCCGTAAAGCTTGGTTTGACTACTCCCTACACAGAAATCTGTTGTGGCTAAAGCAGGATTTACGGTTGTGGGCTGAGTGCCCTAACCTGGTTTACATTAGTGTAGAACTTAGGGATAAAAAGCTCCCTCCGTGCCCTAACTTAGAGCACTTGATTTACATGGAGGCCCAAGAAGGCAAACTGGCTATCTGATGAGGCTTTGAAAGTAGCCCAGGAAAAAGGTAGTGGAAGTAGGAAAAACTTTTCCAATTGAATGCAGAATTTCAGAGGATAGCAAGAAGAGACAAGGAGACATTCTACAATAATCGATGTAAAGAGATGGAAGAAGGTAAGAGAATGGATAAGTCAAGAGATCTCTTTGAGATCCCCAAGGATCTTGAAGACACACATTCATGTCAAAGTGGGAGTGATAAAAGACAAAAATGGAAGGGACTTAATAGAAGCAGATTAGAAAAAGAAGAGGTGGCTCCAACAATATATGGAGCGAGAACTACCAGATGTGCAAACTAGAGGAAGAGGCACAAGAGATCAAATTGCCAATGTCCAATGTATAATAGAGAAAGCAAGAAAGTTCCAGAAAAGCATTTACTTCTGCTTCATATACTATTCTAAAGCCTTTGACTGTTTGCAAGTTCTTAAAGAGATCAGAGTCCCAAATTATCTCATCCTCCTTCTGAGGAATCTTTAGACCAAGAAGCCACTAAACATGAAACAACAGAATGGTTCAACATCGAAAAAGGTGTGCAACAAGGTTGAATATAACCTTATTTATTCAACTTATATGCAGAGTAAATCCATGAGTAAGGCTTGATGAATCCAAAGCTGGAATCAATATTGCTGGAAGAGCAGAAGTGACTGACAGGTGTACCTGGCGTGCTGCCGTCCATAGACTCACGGGGATTCAGACGGGATTGTCTCCATGTTATCATTGAGTTCATGGACTTATGTCCCCCTTGTACACTAATGGTAAGAATTCTCATAATATTGCAACTAGCAACAGTGTTGCTTTATATTTTGTTCAAATGATCGCTTGGCTCTGACTGGAAAAAATACTGTAAACTTAGTAGGAAAAAGTAACATATCAACTAAAAATTCCAAAGTGCTCCTTTTGCCATTAAACTATCATTTAAAAAGACAAATGTTAAAATAACTTATTTGACTGGCAGGCGTTGGCTTCATCTCCATCCACTAACTCTGTTTCTATGCATGAACTGTGCCAACCAGTAGGTTTTCTTTCACATCTGTGACCTGGCAAAGTGTCACTTTTGGCTAGCGCCAAACATGCATTGAAACAGGAAGTTATAATAGGAGGAGCTTCAGACTGACATCTTCCAAAGGCTATAGAGTTCTTCTAAGAAATTATTTAAAGATTTCCTTTTTTTCTAAAAGTCAGTTAATATGTTGAAATATATTAATTTATTTGACTTGAAAAGCAAAACTGGAGGAATTGCTTTAGTTAAAATGGAGCTGTTAATGTTCGTGAACTGCCAAGATCTGTAAAATCAAGCCTGACAGTTGCATTCATCTGAGCTCATATCTCTAACATCAACCCTGTCACATATCCTTTTTTGGCAGCCACAATAATATGATCTATCTACATACCTTTCCTTCACAAAACTGTAGGCAGTACAATAATGGCTCAGTGACTAATGTCAGAATAGAAACTTTTTTTTTTTTAGAAATGAATTAGTAAAATGTTCCAAGCATGTACATCTAAAGATTGTATCTGAAACAGGAAATTAGATGTAATGAGGCTGTAGAAATATTGTATGACTCCATTACCCTTTAAAGCTGCTTGCAGGAGACGTTCGCTTCATTTCTAAATTGAATCAGTAATAAGACTGGGCTAGATCATAAATTGTTGAAAAAATGATTTGGAAAAAAGTTTAAATCTATTAAAATAAAATGGGATTAAAGTTTCTAGAAGAAAGCTTCAAATCTCACAGCACATAGACAATATGTAGAGCTTTTGTAGAGTGTTTTTCTTATATAATGAACAGGGCTAAGGGCTCTCCAATATTTCTCTACCACTGGAAAATGATGTTCTTAACTGCTCTTCACATATACTAAGGCCCTCATTCAATTGCAATTTTGCCAATTGAATAGGGGTCTAAATAAGCACATACCATATTTTTTTAAAGAAGTTTTTACTTAGTAAACATCTATCCAAAAGCAAGGTTTTCACTAACTGAAAACTTATTTAAAAAAAATATGTTTTGTGCTTATTTAGAGCACTATTCAATTGGCCAAATCGCAATTGAATGAGGGCCTAAGAGAAAGTTTGTTCTCGGATTGAGCTCCTCTTACTTTGTTTTTGCTCTTGAGATATAGTCTGAATTTTTTTTATAAAACCTGTGACCCTTACCTAGAATACTGAGTTACTGAGCTCTAAGTCATGCCCATGGAACTGTAGGAGATGTGTTTCCTTTGTCTCTATTTATACAACTGGCACACCTCCCAGCATGATTTGGGGGAAAAAAGGAAATATCTAAATCAGCAGCACAATACAACCAGAGAGAAGCTTTGTAATTTTCAACTCAAGACTCAACTCAATTCAATAGATATGGAGTACTATATAACCCTCAGAAGCTTGTAGCAGTGGTTTTATACACAGTTTTCAGTTGCAACACATAGTGACCCCTACTGGCAGGTACCCTTAAGCAGTTGTCTACTCTGCCTAATGGTAAATCCAACCCTGTCAATCATGGTCCTACTATTCTTACACCTTGCTCCTAATTTTCCATACATAAGGGGGATTTTGTTGGCATGTGTTCATTTCAATGATAGGATTCACTAAGTTAATTGTTGAACACTGGCGATTTATGGGTTCATGTATGTGATGATAGTTACCTTAAAATGTAACTTTTGTATATGCAGCAATTGTGTGTGTTTGCGTCTTTCAATCACGTCCAACTCTCTGTAAGCTTATGGTCCGTAACACACCATGCCGAGCAACTTGGTATTCATGGCAGAGATACTGGAGTGGGTTGGCAGTTCCTTCCCCAGTGGGCCACAGCACACAGCTCCTGGTATGCCTAGGTGGTCTCCCATTCATATACTGACCAGGCCGAACCCTGCATGGCTTCGGGGTTGTTTGACCTCTTGGTTCCCTGACTGAAATCGAACAGAGGTTGCAGTGAAAGCACCAAATCCTAACCACTGGACCGCCAGGGAACCCATGCAGCAATTAGGGTCACTATATTTGAACACGCATCTCATATTATTTAACAGAAGATTGGCCTGATTATTGCAGAAATTAACATTACACGTTAAAAAAATTACTATTATTAGTGTTAAGAAAATTTTTGAACACAAGTGTTAGAGCTTAAAACGTAGATATTTCAAGCATAAATTATGTGAAATGACTAATTACCTCATCTCACCTAGTTAATTATATCACAGTTTGGTGTGATAACCCATAAGAGCATGCCCAGTTGTGTAAATAATAATAGTCACAGAGAGTTAACTCTTTTCATAATTCTTTATTATACCAAATGGGCATGACGATCAAATTATTACCTCCCAACTCTACCCTGTTAGAGTTAATAAATGGCCCTAGATCAAGAGCAATTTATCCTAGACATACCTAACTTTCCACCTCAATTGTATAAAATTTCCACTCCATATATATACTGGTAATCAATTTCACTAACACTTCTAATTCCACACCTGAGTGCCACTCAGAACCCTTCCGGGTTGTGCAGTAGTGCTGTAGGTTGCAGTTTGCTGCCTTGTTTCATGATGCATTTCCATGTAATGTCTTTTCCCCTTTTCTGTGTCCTAGAGTTAATGTGAATAGTCAGATAGTCATGCATGTGGGAAGAATGGAAATTCTCATTCAGAATTAAACCTTCTCCTTTGAATGGTATGAGATAAACCCATTAGGAGAAGTCCAAATTAGCTGTAGAAGGAGTTCAAATAATCAAATAGGGATAAAAACTAAACAAGCTTTTTCATTGTAATACATTTCAATAAGAGCCAGTTAGTGCTCGCTGGGCCAGGCTACTGCTGTGCGTTGCAAACCTGTTATTGAATGAGCTAAAAATGGGACGAGAATGAATTATTCACAACCTCTACCTTGAAAGCTGTAATAACATGCTTGGGTATGTATCTTATGTGTGATTAGAAGGACTTATTCTGCCTCCATTTATAGACACATTATTACAGGTCTGTAGATGCAAGAGAGTTGTGTCCTGTCTTAAAAATAAAACCAACCTGGAAACTTATGAATGCTAAGTGACTTTTATCAGGATTCCCTTGCTGCAAAACTAGGTCAACAAACAGCACCAGAAAAAAAGCAATTTCCACTGAAAGCAATTAGCTTATGACTTTGATTTATTGGGTATATATTTGGCATCTCTGTGGCATTCATGGGCCTTTTAGAAATAACAATGTTTTAATGGTTTATGAAAAAAGGTTTTGATATTGAAATAAACTCTCACACACATACAGCCCAACATTTCAGGTTTTGTAAATAGACAAATAGTTTTGCATTATTTATTTGTTGCTGAATATATATTAAGAATATATGTGTTTAGTATGTGCAAATTGCTGTTACAACACATACATATTCTATGGCATATACATTCCTGGACTGTCTCACACCTGGAAACTTGGAAAATAACTGGAAGAATCACAAGAAGGAAAGAGGGACATTGTTGGGCTATGATGGAGGGATTTGTACATAGAAATGCACCTATCCTTCAAAAGAGGGACATTTATAGCAAGGGGAGACACACTAGTTGTCCTTTTAAGAGTAGAGTAGAGTAGTAGTGAGGTGCTTACAACTGAACATTCAGTACTTCATTGTGTAACAGTGAATGTTTCCACACCAAATCTCACATTTCTCAAGATGTGAGAAAGGTTGAAACTTGTTCACAAAATCTTCCCCCCTTACACTTCACAGCTGTGACATATCCAAGGTTTTCAAAGACAATAGAATAAAATATATTGGATGCCCAACAAAATCCACATTTTACACATAACAAACGTATATCTAATTAAAGAAATGTTAAATGGAAATAGATTTCAGATAAAAACACATGGTCTATCCAGTCCATTTTACTGTTGTTGTTTTTCAGCCCTTCAGTCTTGTCTGACTCCTGGTGACCATGTGGACGCTGCACGCCAGGCACATTTGTGTCTGGTTGTGCTCATACATATGGTTTTCTTGGCAATGGTACTGGAGTGGGTTGCCAGTTGCTGCTCCAGTTGCCCATGATTTTTCTGACCTCTCTTCTATGACCTGCCCATCTTAGGTGACCCTACATGGTATAGCTCACAGCTTCACTGAAGTACACAAGCCCCTTCACAACGAGAAGGTAGTGAACCAGAATGGGAATCCATTTTATACCTGGTTTAAATTACTGAACAATAAAATACTTAAAATGTATGCAAATCCCCTAAATGTCTATAATCAGTTTACCCATTACTATTATATTAAGATGCTGTTACACAATTCAACTACTATATATCTAAATAAGTTATTAGGCAGCTATCTCCTAGCTATAGACCATGTTATTATTATTATTTCTCTTTATTTATAAAGCACCAATGTTTTCCATATAAATCTTAACCAAGTAGAAAAGGGAACAGTGGGTACAATTGGAAATTAGAAAGTTCTAAGGTAAGTAAAAATACAAGTACAGGTTCAGTGCAATACAAATGTGAAGCAAATGGGTCTGCAAACAGGTGCGCGCAACAGAAGGTTGGGGTGTGATACTGGAGGGTGATAGATGCAAGATGGCAGTGAATAAGGCAGGCAGCTCCTGGAGACAGCATGGGAGAGGGGGCTATTGACCAGGCTAGTGCAGGGGAGTAATTGGCTAGCTTGATTTGGAGGGAAGAGTTTCAGGGTTAATAGAAGTCAAGTTTCCCTCTCCTGTTAGTTACCAAGACATGAGCACATGCTGAACATGGAGGAGCACATGCTGATCATAGATGTATCTCCTGCATACCTGCCCCTGCTGCCTTAGATCATCCTTTTAGTTCTGATGCTCCCCTGTTCTGTGAAGTCGCCTCCTCTGCTTCATTGGACCCCCTAGGCTGTGATCATCCCTGCATCTACCAATGCCACCCTTCACCCTGCTGACCTTGATGCTGCACCTGCTAATCCTCTTGGATTATCACCTCAAGTCCAGTACAATGCTGTGCTTCATGCTGCTGTAGATGCTGATTGGGACTGTTTTTTCTACCCCTGCATCCACCCGCGATCTGGATGCTTCTCTGGACCTCCCTGTGGTAGAAAATTCATCTAGAGATCCTCAGCTGTGTTGGTCTTTGCTTCCTGGGATGTCTGGAGCCACAGAACACTGCATGCATCAGGGAGCGTGCGGAGGCCGCGCCACCACATCGCCCAGGCATAGGAATCTACAGAAGAGGATCTGGCCATCGCTGGAGAACACTGCACACAGTGATGGAGCTGGTGAGTGCTTTCAGTCAGCAGGATCGCACGAGGTCACTCACGGAAGCCACAGAAACAGAGCAAAATGCAGATTTGGCATATAAGGTTTTGCGAGGATTTAAAACAAATATAAAAGTGACATTTGGGGGAATAAATGGAGATGAAAAGGGGAATTGGCCCAGCATAAGGGACGGGGTAGTGGGGGGGGGGGGGGGGGGGTAAAAATGCTATAGTATAGGGAGTGGGAGCCTCAGCATAGGGTATTGTGCAGTTTGGGCCTCTCAGGGTTAGGGAAGGTAAGTGAGCTGCAGTTACAGATTAGTAAGGCTTAAATATGGTGCTTGCGGGGAGGCAGGTTAGTTAGGTTGGCAAAGGTTAATTATTTGTTCAATCATGGTGGTTATGGGGATACTTATTTACAAAGGTTTGAAGCAGATGGGATGAACCTGCAGGTACTTCACTTTAGATAGGGATCCATTTTGTTTTGCCAAGGGGACATTTTGTATTATATAATTGAAGCTCTGGGAGGGGGGTGAGCTTATTTAATTGAAGGGATGCAGGTGAGGAAAACTTGCTAGATATTGGCAGGACATTGGCAGGGCCTATTTGTTCACTTTATTAGGGAGCCCTTATATGGTGTTCACTTCCTGTTGGTTGCAGTGTTTAAGTTCTCCTGGGCACACGGTTCCAGAATCACAGTCACGCTGACCGGGTTATAAGAGATCGACGTAGTGATGTAGCCTTGACAAGACATACGGCCTACTTGTTCACTTAATTGGGGAGCCCTTATATGGTGTTCACTACCTGTAGTTTTTCAGTTCTCCTGGGCACAGGGTTCCAGGAGGCTGGTGGGCGGTGTTGTAGTTCTCCTGGGCATGGAGTTGACGGTCGGCTCCCCTGGGTTATGTGCAAGGGTCCCTGTTGTGTGATTTTTCAGACACATCTTTTAAAATACCGTTTTTGGGTGCTTCTCCATCTGGACCACAGTCATCCTGACCGGGTTATAAATGATCAATGTAATGATGTAGCCTTGCCAGGACATACAGCATCAATTCCTACAGGTGAGCATGTCACTTAGGAATTAATAGAAATATTAGGAGAGGAGAGCTCTTTGAGATATTTTCTTTGCTTCCTCTAGATAATGTTATTGATTTTAAAACATAATAAAAAGAGGATTCTAGGGAAGAGGAATAGGATTGCAGGTGAAGATATAGAAAATCCCCCAAACATTTTCTAATTTGGTTCCAGACCTATGTTATTTTGGCCCATCCAGAGTGCTGTTCTTTACTTTTTTGCTATCTGGTTGAAATAGACAGTATTCATAGAACACTGGACATGCAATGGGATGATAGAAATAGGGGTACCTTGTTAAATATAGTTACTCCTTTGCGCCTGGTGTAAAGAAAATGCTGCCATGGTTAAGAGCGTAGATTAGGTTACGAGCGCCAGATGCTTATCTTTTGTATATAGTTTTTTTATGGCTTTTTATTCCCTCCTCTGTTTAGGATGGTACCAGGTGCCTTCCTAATTTGAAGTTAGTTAGGGAGAACCCTTCTTTGGACTTGGAGAAATTACTGGGGAAAGTGGAAAAGGGTAGGATGGCGGTCCAGTTTCGCATTTACCTAATTATAGCTTGAGGGTCGCCATTAGGTTTAGCGCCCAAGTATGAGTTACTGGCATATGTGGATATAGAATCTTCTTTTTGTTTACTTCCAGTGCATCCATCGTCTCATTATCTTTTAGGCTGTCAGGTAGAGAAGCAGTATTTTGTGGATTCTTGTTTGCCTAAGGGTTGCTCCTATTTTTAAACGTTGAGTTAATTTTGCAATGGGTGAACAGTCACAGGTTTAGATTCACTAGTACACTATTTAGATGACTTCTTATTGGTGGGCCTGGGAAAGTCACATATGGCTTCAGAATTTGGTATACTTTTGGCAAAATAAATAAATTAAATACATTTAAAAAAGAGGACCCAACACATATTTTTCGTATACAAATTGATACCCATTTGATGGAATGCAGGTTACCGTTTGATAAAGTCATTGATTTGGTGGTGTCCTTCAAAGGGTCATGGAAGCTAAGAAAGTAACACTTTGTTATAAGGTAGTCTTTGATGGGAAAGTTGAATTTTGCATGTCGGATCATGCCCATAGACAGAATTTGTCAAGGAGATTATCCTTATCTACAGTGGGGGTGAGTCAGCCATACCATCATATTAGAGTTACTGCTGAGCATAGGAAGGTTTGAAAGTTTGGCTATTGTTTCTTTCTAAATGTAATGGTCTGTCATTATTGTACCACTATGGAATTTGCTTTACTGGTTGTAAGATTGCGTAGGTGCTTAGTATTGGGATGTTTACAATTTTATATTATATATTGTAGGGTAGTACATATTCCAGACAAAAACAGCAATGCTTCAGGAATTTTGGAATCTAGGATTCCAGGTATAGACCCCTTGATATGTAACTATTTGGCCCTGACGACGTGTAACTATTATAGAAAGTTATGGGGTGAATGGGATAGTTTTATAAGGTGGCCATGTCTCAGGAGGCTCAGGGAGATATTTACAGATGTGGTGTTATTCATGATGTAAAAACATGCACAGGGAACATGTCCTACTGCCCTGGTGTGAATTTGCTCTACTGAGTATGAATTTTATTATGTGAAACTGCATTTTTCCCTTGTGTTTTTGGAGCTTTTAGAATTTCTGAATTGGTGCCACCAAAGAAATCGTAAATGAGTGGTTTGCTACTGTCAGATGTAGCTGTTCAAGGAAAAGTTATATATTTGTTTTCACAGATCTGAGACCAAGCAGTTAGGCAGGGGCCAATTAATTGTTTTATATGCCAGAACCAGTGGTTGTTGTCCATATGTTTATGTTGTGAGTTATTTGAGGGTTCGCCCAGTGGAAGAAGCAACATTTTTGGTTCATAGAGATGGCTCTAGCATATCTAATTATCAGTTTCAGGCAGTTTTAAGTCTTGCATTGTTTACTTAGGTCAATTTGGTACACATTCATTTAGGTCTGGGGCAGCAACAGAGTCAGCAAGGGTAGGTCTAGATGACAGTCTAGAAAATAGGATTGGGAGTTTGGAATTGAACAAATTAAGTTCTTATGTTTGCCCTTATTTGTTGGTTTAATATTATTTCTTTTAGATACTGCA
This sequence comes from Discoglossus pictus, assembly GCA_027410445.1. Classification (NCBI taxonomy): domain Eukaryota; kingdom Metazoa; phylum Chordata; class Amphibia; order Anura; family Alytidae; genus Discoglossus; species Discoglossus pictus. Next base: position 343,699,605 of record CM050166.1, read on the forward strand.
GTTATGCATATTAGGGAATTATTTGGGCGTAAGGGGCATGAGGCTAAATCAATTGCTTCAGAGTATTGTGGGATTTGCAGGAAGGTTTGGTGTGATCTCCAATCCTGTCTGACTAGATGGGGTGCTTATTCGCCCTAGAGACTTAGAGACCCTGATGCTATTTCTTTCTTAAGAGGTAGGCCTTGGACTATTGGGCTAGCTGGTGGTGATGGTCCAAGATCATGGTTGGTACTGAGGTCTCTGGAGAAATGTTTAGGTGTAAATTATATAATTAACTTGGTTATTGATTGTATGAAAGAGTGGTCATGGTTCAATTGATGATGACAATTTCAACAGTGAGGGATATTGAGTAGAAGCTGCAGTAGGGGGTGGAAAGATAAGGAGCTCAGTCTTTGACATCTTGTGTTTGATTTAATTCGTGGACATCCAGGAGGATATGCTTGAGAGGCAGTTGGAAACATGAGCTAGAAGAGAGGAGGGGATATCTGGTGCTGAGAGGTCGGTTTTAGTGTCAACTGCATTTAGATTGAGAAGAGATGGGGTCTAGGACTGAACCTTGGGATAGGGTGGTCAACTGTATCAAAGGCAACAGAGAGGTTCAGGAGAATTTGATTAGAGAAGTGACCCTCTGGCTTGCCAGTGAGCAACTCATTAGCTGACTCTGTGGAGTATTGGGACCGTAAGTTTTTTCTTTTATTTCCTATTGATGTAAACATTATTCCATTGTATATTATTAGATAATTATGTAATTCCTTTCTCTACTCAAAGCTGTATGTTGTGATATTTTGCTAGTATCATGCAAATATCACATATTTAAATATTAAAATATTACTGCTTTAAAGCTACAGAAACCATGGATATAGATGATAGTGCTGTTTGGGGTCACTAAAATATGGTGACACACAGTCGCTTTCAAAAAAGGGTTTTATAAAAAATGAAACACTTCATGACTGCTGAAAACATACAGTACTGCAGTTGCTGTAAAGCAAGTGTAGGCCCAAAGACACCACTGACCTTATTACTTGTTGAAGTTTCTCTCATTTTGTTGAATCACTTATAATGACTTTGAACTTTATTTTAAACATGCAGAACAGCAGAGTAGTCTCATAAATTAAGACACACCATACTTGTTTTATTAAATAAACATATTTAATTTTTTATCAAGTTTTGGTCTGGGATTTAAGCAGTATGTACTGAGATTGCGCCAATTTACAGATGATGTCCCTGAGCATTCACTGAAAGGTCTTGCAAATGGCAGTCAGGCATGGTTCTACCTTATTAAATATTGACATATCTTCTTTATTTCCACGTTTCAGTGCACCTGCACTTTCAAGAGTATTTTGTAATCTTAAGGGTGCACAGCTTGCTTCAGGGGATATCCAGTCCCACAACACATGTCATGTTTAAAGCAATTTTGTTAACATGAAGTGCATGGAGAAAAGGTAATCTTCTTAACCACTCTGTGTCAGAAGACATAAAAAGTAATGCATGGACCTGGAGTTTTGTATATTTTTGTTTATTTCTGAAAGAGAGAAGTTAGAGACAATGCTGTCTATAAAAATGCATTTTCTACAAATCTTTCAGAGTTTCTTATAAAGTCAGCATCCTATAAACACGTCTTTCCTTTTCCGTGTTGGACTAACCTTTTTCAGACATGTATTTGTTTTCATCATACTTTAAAAGCCACTTTTCAGTAGCTCTAGTGGTAAAATCTCCCCAGTTTAACTGATGTGCATTGCAAATATTTTATAATGAGGAAATTAACAGTACATTTAAAGTCACTTATGACTCAACAAGAAAGGAAGGTTTTTGCTTTACATGGATTTCTAAGCATGCCAATCAATAGTATTTGAAAAAGAGGGCATCAGTGTCAAATTCCTTCTATCAATATATTATAATTAACAAATCAGATTTTGAATGTGCCAATATTTTATAACCAATAGATAATTACAAATTATTGTCTGCAAACCTGTAAATAACCTCCATACCATGCCTGATTAAGCATCCCCGATTTCCCATGACACTCTTTACATTCTGAATCCCTCTCAACAATCACAATGCCGTCATCACATTGCCCAGTCCCTCTTCCATTCTTCTTCCTCCTTCACAGGAATAAACCACACTTCAAGTTAAATGGTGACATCAAACCTCCACGATATAGCATATATCCTTCTCTACGTCCGTCTCCTGACCTGTTTGTCTTAAGTGCCCATAACCTTGCCGTTGGGTCCTTGTACCATTTATGCTCTCTGGCTGTTATGTTTATTCAGTAAACATTCCTCCACTAAACTCCAAACAACGATGAATAACTTACATACCTATTTAAAGGGCTTTTGATAGAGTGGTATGTACGAATATAAATAAGTAAATAAAATGTGAATGTAGTTATTTGTAGATGATTTGCAGAGATGTTGAAAAAAAGTCTACACAGAATGTTTCTGCTGTTCTTCAAAAGGTATAATTACTGCTTCCAACTTACAATACCGTACTCGGGACCCAACAGCAATTTGTCCTACTGTTATGTAACTATGACTGCTTGGAAAGTGTATTGTGTCACAAAAAGCAATTTCTATACTAGTGAAGTGTATTGTGAGTGGGGGCATAGAATTATATCTGAAGCATGTGTGACCATTACTTTAGTATATGAATGTCTCACAGTAAAACTCGGTTTCTAACCTTTAAAGGTCCACTGAGTAAATATTTTTGCCAACTTAGCAGTAAGAACATATAGGAGGCATATAAACTGCATATACAGTACATTAAAAAGCAGATAATGCATTTTGTATTGAAATGTTGCTTTTATAATAAATAGCAGGCAATTTAAGAAACAATTGCCAAGATTGAACCTTTATCTCCTGAAGCCGCTGATCAAATTCGTATTAATACTCCATTTCAAGGCAGGTGTCTGGCCAATGTAAATACCCCTTGTTATACAAGCAATAATTCATTCTGAGACAATTGCTCATAAAGTAAAAACTTGTATAATGAAAAAGGAATCCACTATTGGTTCAGTTGCATCTTTTGTTTAAAAGACTGAACATTTTCTTGTATTATATAAATATGAAATACATTCCCTCTCTTTTTCTCCCTCTCTCTCATATATATATATATATATATATATATATATATATATATATATATATATATATATACACACACAAATCATCCCCTGGTTAAGGATAAAATACGCTCCTAAGAGCGTCTTTAAAACAGATTTGTATGTAATTATGTAATTCGATTCCCTGATGAATAATAATAATAATATAAAGCTTGTTTGTGGTACAGTGTAATACTATAGTAATAATAATAATAATGCCCCTGTATTGTAATAATGCGTTATAAAAACGATTGTGCTCTTCCTTTTAATTCAATCAGAACATAAAAACAAACTCATACAAAAAGCCTTGGGAGACCATTCTTATGTATGGTCGTCTGTAAACCGGAAACCTCCTGTGTGTGTGTGTGTATATATATATATATATATATATATATATATATATATATATATATATATATATATATATATATATATTTATTTACCTGAAAAACATTTTAGTTAAAGTGACAAGTGATCAAGAGACACTACTCTCTTTATCAAGTCAGAGGTATAATCTCTTGGAAACCTGTCACTCTTACTAAAATGTTTGTCCAATAAAAAAAGGCATCAATTTATACTACAGTACTTCATCAGGAATACTGAACATTCTCGGCTACCCCACTCTTTATATTTAGATAGATAGATAGATAGATAGATAGATAGATAGATAGATAGATAGATAGATAGATAGATAGATCTGAGCATAGAGGTAATTCTGATCTTAGCTCTGTAAATATAGTCTGGTGTGCAGTTCTATAACAATATGCTACACAGACTGCAAATAGGGCAGCAAAAAGTTGTCTTTGGCCGTTGCTAGTAAAAATCGTAGACAGTAAAAAGGTCTGGTATTGCACAGCAGTGCTTTGTTCTTCCCAAGCTTAGCATTTTCTTCTGACTTAATTCAAAGGCATAAGGAGGCTATTGCTTACTAGACAGTAAAATGTGAATTTATTTTACCCATGCTCATCTTATAAATCAAAATACAAAATGTTAAAGTGGCATTTAGCCAACAGAAGAGCATTAAATATTTATGAACACCAGTGAAAACAGCTTTTTGCGCACAGTGGGGGAGCGTCTTTCCCTTCATAAAAAATGTATCAGTACTGGACCATTTTTAAAAAGTGTGAGGGTGATTTAGCCATTATGTCCTGAAGAGTTTGTCTTCAGCATAGAAGAGAGGTGTATAAGATTACATTGTGAAAAGGGCAGCTGGAAGGCACCAGATGAACTGACTGGATACTTTCTCTGCCGCCGGCTTGTTTGCTTGACATGGTTTTAATGAGCAAACATTTTCTTCCTGTTGTTCTAAACTTGTTCAGGGAACAATAGATTGAACAGATGAAGTTCTCCAAAGCAGTATTTCCCAACTCCTATCTTCAAGGACATTTAACAAGCCAGATTATCAGTTTGTACCTGCTTGAGCACAGTTTGCTTAATCACCAATCCAACCATTGTGGGCAACCAAGCTATGTTTTGCCCCTTGAGGTCTGGATTTTAGAAACACTGCTGAATTTAAGGAATAGGTATAAAATGTGTATCAGATGAACTGGTGCAAATCATTTTATTTTAACTAAATGTCAATAATTTAGTGCAGAGGTCCCCAAACCATCCAGACTAAAATGTGGTCTGTGAGATGTATTCATAGTTATGCAACTTATTGCATCAAATGTAATAAAAATGCATAAACTTGTATTGCAGAAGTGCCAACATATTATATTTTATTATTATAGATCTGTGTTATGTACTACAATGTAACACAGTGCATTATTTGGGGGAAAATATTTGGAAACCATGGATTTAGAGGAAATCTCACTGGATGAAATTCTCATTGATTAAGTTAAAAAGCGGATTGGTGTAACACTACAGGCAGTTCATTTAATGTAATATAATATAATAAAGTCTTACAAAAGTATATATATTCCATAGTATATACATAATACATTATCAATTATAAACATACCAAGATTAAGACAGTAGCCGCCCTATTGAATTAGAAGACACCGTAGCGGCATCTGGAAGCCTGCAATGGTTGCAGGCTTGAAAATCGGCTGCATTACATAGCTATTAAATTAGAACAGGCCGCGAGTTACGGGTTTGAGACGCAAACCCATAAACCATTTTGAGAATGTTGGATGGGCAGCCGATATGTGAGCTTGAGAATGTGGTGCTATTAATTGTAATAACTAACATCACTTTCCCTTTTAATATAAGTACAGTAGTGTGTATATGTGCATTTACAGTGCTACGGGTTGGACTTTACCCCTCTAGCGGGTCCTCTCTAGTATCCGTTGGCTTTTGGGCTCCATTTGCGGGTTACGGGATTGAACGCTAGTAAATTTGTTGCAATTTAATAGCATGATTGGAAACGTAACAGTTACGGGCTTGACAGATCAAATGATGTGCCGCCGCGCAATTCAAATTACCACGTCCCGTAGCCTTTTTTCACACTTACCCCGCAAGACGTTGACGGGTTGCTTTACAGGTTTAATTTAATAGCTGTAAGTCTTGCGTTATGGGCTACGTTTTCACACATTGAGACAATATTAATAGGGGTGTAGGCTTTTATAAGACATGATAGCACAGCCCATAAAAAAAGTATAAATGGCATCTAGAATAATGGCAGCTCTGTTAGACCATTTGTATAAAGTTGTAAAATGTTATTTTAATTTCCTTACGCTTGCATACAGGAGATACCTTGTATATCATCCACGTATTAGATCTTATCACTACACAAAGGGTCAGACAGGAAGGAATGATTCTACATGTACTGCACTACTGAGATGGGAGGTGGTGAGGAAGCCAACATGGCAACCCTCAGATTGCAATATTTCATGACTCTATGTAAGTAGACTAATATGGCTTTCATTGTGATAGATGCAACTTATGCTTTTAGTGGGCCATGATTTGTTTTACATGTAAGAATTCAACAACATAGGACATGCAGGATATTATATTAATTGCAATAACTGTGTTTAATAAACATATGCCAAAATGTAATGATCAGCTTTCTACCACTTTCATAGATTGTGCCTTTTCACACTATTGTGTTCCGACACCTTGTTTGATAATCGCTGATGTAGGGCAGGTATGTGGGATGCAGCCACACCCTATGTACCTCCAGTTTAGCATAACTTTGGACATATACGTATTTATTTTAGATGCTTTTATAACTTTTTAGATTTTAGACATTTATATTGTAAGCTCTCAACACTACAGGGCACTCTACTCTTTCTGTAAACTGTGGGTATATTTTATACTTTAGTACTACTTGTATCATGTTGGTTTTATTTATTGTCTGTACCCTTTGTTCTTAGTACTAAGGAATGCATTGGTACTTTATACATAAATTATAATAATGGTACCCTGTTGATCTATTTTAAAATGTCAAGCACTGCAAATTATAGAACTGTATATGCTAAAAGGCTTCATTGTGCTGCTGTATACCATCTTTATATGGCTTTATTCATGCATCACAACTTGACCCACAAGCCCTGTCGTTGCTTGTCCATTAATTCCTCTTTGTGATGTAATTACTAAAGTGCATTGGAAAGTGCAGAGTGGCGAAACGTTCCGTGATCCAGACAAACAGGCAAAACATCATGAGTGCTGTCTGGGTAAAAAGGCTTTAGGGTTAGGAAAATAAATTCTGAATTGTCTCAAAACTTCAAATAGTTGGGGACTGGTCAAAATATTTCCCCAGTGTCCACAAAGATGGTTTTGTTTCATTTTTGGACAAAGATTCAGCAGTGTGAAAAAAATGAAAAATAGTTCATTTTATTTACAATTTCAGCTACTGCAAATCCCATATGTCTTGTGTATCTCTTTCACTGTATTTCTGTATGTTCTATATAGAGTCACTTCTCTCTTCTCTATCTGTTTCCAGTATCCCTGGAGATTCTGTAATACCTACACAGTAAAGCCATTAAATTGTATTGCACGACTAACAATTTCTCCCACGTTGCATCCCCAAGACATATTTTAACTTTATTGCATCCTGTTAGTGTACACTTAAGTTTAAAAATAGAAATGATGGGTAAATACGTCTTACTAGATTTTAACAGGACTGGATCATTTAATTCAAGCAATCACAGACAACTAGAGTATGGTGTCTTGTTTAAAGACTATGTATTATGTATTTAACACAGGACTCAGATTTAATGCCTCAAGCTAAGAGACACAGAAGCATAGTTTCACTGTGTTTGTTATGTCATATTGTATTGATACTACTAAACATTGCCTCTTTCCACAGATGTCTCATCAGAATTTACTGACGTGGTGTTCATTTTTGAAGACTATCCAGAACAGGAGCCGAAGACTGTCAAACGTTATGATGCTATTGTTGTAGAACAATGGACTGTGCTGGAAGTAAGTTTGATCTGTGTTGCCTACATTACTGTGTTGATCACATTCATCATGTCAGTATACAATACCATCAGTACAATACAGATAACAGGTACCCTATATTCTGTACAATTTTTCAAAGCCGCTGAAGCCACACATTGGCTATTTGCATTTAAAAAAAAACAACAACAACATATTTTCAACATTTTAAAAGTTCTGGTTATAGGACAAATGACTGCAGAAATTGTTAATAATATTCCTTTAATATCTGCTTTTTGAGCAAAGTCAGGACCTCCTTTTGAATATCTCTAACTAGGTGGTGTCAGGGCAATGCATCAATTGAGTTATGAGCTCTATGGCAAAATCAATTACTCCCTCTAGCAGTTGAAACTGAGACAACATAAAAATACTTAGAAGGTGGACCTGGCTGTCTCAACGCAGTTTGTACAGGAATTAAAATAATAGATTTAAGTGCTGTCTTAATATACAAATTGTTGATCTAATGATGAGATTAGAGAAGAGTATACTAAAGTTTATCATGTAAACACACAATCCAGGATAATAAAGCCACATCCTGTTACCTGCGGTTTTTATTTGATGTATCATAAAATGCTTCCTTAAAAATGCCTTTTTGTTTCTCTGCATTGTTAAAGTTTCCCGTATTCTATATGACGAGCAGTGCAGTATTTGGATCACAATGTTATAACTTGCACTGGCTTGAGAATGAGGCTGTGCCTCGTTAACTCTGAACCTTCTTCTCTTTAGCTTGGAAAAACATCTAGCCATAAAAACATATAGCCATTGAAATTTACATTTTTAGTAATGCCATTATTCATTTTAAAATTGTATTTATATTTAGTTTTCTTCAGGAGTTCCCACATTTCTACCAACGATAAAGGGACACTGGAATCCTCTGAAAAGTTAAAAATACACTATAGTTCCAATTATTGTGTAAATGCATATGTTTAAAATAGCATGTTTAAACCATTACACAACATTTTCCATGAAATAATGATCTGTAGGTTAGAAAACACCATTAAAGTGACAGAGATTATACTTGTTTGTTCCTAAAGTGACAGAGAACGCATATATTTTCCATCATGTATTTTAAAAATATGTTTTACCATGAACATGATAAAATATTACATAAAATCTTTACAACTTCAAAGTTATGAAAGTTAAACTACTTAATATTAATTCCAGAACAGACCAAACCCCATGATACAAACATTCATGTAGGATCGATGACTTCAGCTGGCATTGTTGTCATGAGCAGATCCATGTTTAAGAGATCATTGTAGTGTCATATTTACAATATGCTCTGTAAAACTTGACTTGATAACACGCAAAATATTTTTACAAAGTTTGGAACGAAAAAAAAATAAGATTTTCATTTTAGGTATTGTAATCAGTTGTCATTTAATCACAGCAGACATTTTATGTTTTTTTCCTAATGGGATCACAAATCTGGGAAGAACAGTGGATTTAGATATGTTTTCTATTCAGTTCTCCTCAAAGTCTGCCACTCTACAATAGCGATGTGTTGATAGAGCTCATTAGAAGAGTAACTAAGACCCGGTAGGATAAGCCTCCCCCTCAAGTATTAGGGAGGCTGGTAGTCCAAGATGTAGTTCTAGTCTACAACAAAATAGTGAGTTTAATATAAAACTTTCTCAAATACTTTTATGATCAAGGCTTCAATTGCTGATAGATACAAAAATATTTACATGCTTGTGAAAGGAATATCTAAGTTTCCTGGATATGAATGCATCTGATAGAGGAGATTCTGTATTGTATGCAAACATACATGCAACAAAAAAATATTTACAAACTTACCCTTATGTTTGCTAAATCTTTTCAGTTTGCAAGCTGAGGCTTTTGTTAGTTGACACCCCTGAAAATCCCTGCTAAAATTAGCATAAAATTACTTTTGGCCAATCAGGTGAAAGCAGATAAGTTTGTATCATACTGTGGGGCTCCTGTGTTGCAAAGCAGCCTGGGATATGTAGTCTCCTTCTCTCTATATTCTTGTGCTTTGATTCAGCTGTGAGCTCAGACCCCACCCAACCATCTGATCCTTCCTGCCGCAAGTACTTCCTTTGAAAAGTCAAACTCCATACCTAGCTGCATTTCCTCTGTATACTTAGTTATGTAAGCTGAGTTTTACTTTACTGCATATAAGTAAGTACACTGAACTTTTCTATATAACACAGATTTTCTGATAATCACCGCATGTTTCCTTTGAAACCAAGGACACTTTTATATATACCTTGAAGTATGTAAGAAACTACAGTGGTTCTGCAAAACAGTGATGCTTGGGTGACCCATCATCCACCCCATTTATCTTTAATATAGCCTTTCTTCTGACAACTGTGTAATGTTACTATTTTTAGTGGTGCAGTCATATAGAATAATGGGATCCTTCATAAACCAATCAAGTCAGCTGAATGTAAACTCTTGTAAGCTTATCAGTGACTAATGGTTTAATCCACTGACATTCTGTATATTATGCAGAACATTTATAGACCTAGCCGTTATAAAGTCTCTTGTTGTGTGTGTGTGTGTGTGTGTGGTGTGTGTAGGGCAGATTCAATGATATGCGGTGACTTAAATGGAGAACAATTATTTTTGTTGCCAACAATTAGTGACGAATTCTCAGAAACCAAAAGTCTCATTTCTGTAGCTAGCAGTTAAGCTTATTATAAAATCACAGTTAAGTAGATTGAAGGATGTTCTGTAACACTAAATAGAAAGCAGTGTTTATATATAGCTCCATTGTTACATCCTGACTCGCTTCAGTGGGGCAGTGTCCCGGCTCTGTAGGTGGATACGTCATGGTTTTTATGGATATTACAATACAGCAACAGTTGATTCATATACTACAATAAAAACTCTTCATTTATTTTCCAATGATGATTTTTGTGAATGTTGGTTCATGTCCATTAGTTGATTTATAATATTGGAAATATCAAGTTTAAAAATGGCAAAGTGAAGAACCTCACTTGATAATGTGCAAAATGTTTTTGCAACCTTTTAAATAAATAATTACAGCCCTTACATTTTAACTGTTCTATTCAATTTAGTTTTAATGGCACCTTGGGAAATGGTAGGAACTGTGGATTCCGATTTTTTATTTACTTAGATAAAAGCAACTAGTTCAGTATATATATAATTTTGTATGCTCATTAAGATGAATCCATGTTGTTGCTGGTATGACAGTGTCCATATAAAGGGCCACTGTACAATGAAATATATACGTGTTTGAAAACATAAGGCAAACATTAATTTTGATGCCACTGCTGGATCCTGGATGCATCCATGATACTAGGTGGAAATTATGTGTGTTACAGGGGAGTTCACATTTCTGCATCTGTGCCTGTGAGGGGAAGGATTATGGGGTTATCCAATGATGCAACTTCTCCCTATTCTCTCCTCCCCCACCTCTCCCTCAATCAATAGCTAGACCCAACTGAAATTAATGTAAACACACATTTTTATAAACAGAGTCTTCAAAAATTCAGGCTTTCACAAAAACATTTTTATGTCGAACATGCTAATATTGTTAGCCTACATACTTAACAAACATGTGCCTTTTTTCTTGAACTACAGTTTTTTTCTTTAAGAGTCAAAATCACTATATATATATATATATATATATATATATATATATATATATATATATATATATATTATTCATATATTAATATTTACTTGTATATTATTACTTATTTTTATATACCGTATATACTCGAGTATAAGCTGAGTTTTTCAGCCCTTTTTTTAAGGATAAAAAGGGCCCCCTGTCTCTCTAACCCCCCGTGTCTCTCTAACCCCCCCCTTGTGTCTCTCTACCCCCCCGGGTCTCTCTAACCCCCAGGGTCTCTTTCCCTCCCCCCTCCTCATCTTCAACCTCCCCCACCTCATACTACCACTCTAAATACCCCCCCCCCCTCCCCTCACTTACCTACTCCTTCCGGGTCTTGACGTGGCGGGCATGTGACGTCACAACATTGGCATATATCGGGTGCCGGCACCCGGTATATGCTAATGCCGTGACGTCACATGCGCGCCACGTCATTAGCATATACCGGGTGCCGGCACCCGGTATATGCTAATGACGTGATGTCACATGCGCGCCACGTCAAGACCCGGAAGGAGCGGAGGCCGGAGCAGGTAAGTGAGGGGGCGGTTTTTTTTTTTAGAGGGCTAGTATGAGGGGGGGGGTTAGGTTGAGGAGGGGGTTGAGGATGAGGAGGGGGGTTGAGGTTGAGGAGGGGGTTGAGGAGGTGGTTGAGGATGGGGGGGTTGAGGATGGGGGGTTGCTGAGGGGGGGTTGAGGAGGGAGGTTGAGGATGAGGAGGGAGGTTGAGGAGTGGGGTTGAGGAGGGAGGTTGAGAATGAGGAGGGGGAAGGGAGAGGGGGGGGAGAGACACAGGGAAGGGAGAGGGGGGAAGAGACACAGGAGAGAGAGGGGGACACAGAGAGCACAAGAGGGACACAGGGGGCAGCACATTCCCCACCCTCGGCTTATACTCGAGCCACTCATTTTACCCAGTATTTTATGGTAAAATAGGTGCCTCGGCTTATACTCAGGTCGGCTTATACTCGAGTATATACGGTAATATTTTATATAATATTTTTTATATAATATTTATAAGATATTACAGTAAATTAAAAAAAAGCATATATAGTGGTGTAGAGGGCCCTGCTCTCGTAGACTCACAATCTAAGCATGATAAGAATATTAGAGATAAAAGGGAAGTATTATTTGATTAAAATTTCCTGCAGGTATGAGCTCTTTAAAATATTGAAAACACAGCACAGATCTTAAGAATAAAGATTTAAGTTCCATTCACTGATAATCCACCAACTACTATTCAAGCGAATGTACAAAAAGTCTGCAAGATACACAAACACATTTTCTGTTTGTGTGCTGTTTTCGTGCAAAGTTTCTGCTTGCAGAGATAGGAAACTTAGCAGTTGTGGGTGTGCGGTTTGTAGAAGCGTAACAGACAGGATGTAATATTTCTATTGAGAACTATTTCCTTCCAGACATAGGAGCACTAATGGGCAATCTCTCTAACATTAACAGCCTTATTAAATTGCGATTCAGTAAATTTAAAAGGGCTCTAATTAAGCACACAGCATATTTTTTTTACAGAATTTTTTATTTAGTGATCTTCTATTCAAAAAAGCAAGGTCTTCACTAACTAAAAGCGAGGGTCCGCATTTGTGGCCTACAATGAGCCTTCGGCTCATTGCAGCCGAAGATGGAGCCTCCGCAAATGCGGCATTCGCTTCGCAAGGACTGCATTTGCGGCCAGAACTGCGTGTCTCGCTTCGCAAGGAACGCACTTTTTGCGAACTCGCTTTTTGACAATTATAATTTGTGATATGTTAATACTGTATATCCACAAGTATGTATAATTCTATATAATGCTACAGAAGAAGAAGGATTTAAAGGTCCTGCTTTACTGTGAACATGCAAGCTAAGTTATTGTTGTGAGTGAAGATGAAGATAAGAAAGGAGTCACATGATGGTGGTCAGGTTAGGGCAAGTAGTGGGATCAAGGGAAAGGGGGCATTCACTGTGCTTTGTAAAAGAGTACCGTATTTTTCGCCCTATGAGACGCACCTGCAGATAAGACGCACCTAGTTTTTAGAGGAGGAAAACAAGAAAAAAAAAATCTGAATCAAACACAAATACACTTCACACACAGATACACACCTACATTACACACAAATATATATATATATATATATATATATATATATATATATATATACACACATACATATACACATACATATACACATACATATACACATACATATACATACACACATACATACACACATACATACACATACATACACACATACATACACACATACACATACTGCAGCATTTGGGAGCCCTTGACCCTCCCTGACCCTCCTGATCCTCACCTTTCTTCTGATCTAAGCCCATCTTGATCTCACCCCAGCGCTTCCTACCAGCACTCCTCGTGTACTGCAGCGTCGCGTGTGTGACATCACTAGGATGCACCGGCCGACGCGATGCATGCTGCTGGTGCTGTAGGAAGCGCCAATCAGGAGTGGGAAGAGATCAAGAGGACAGAGAGGCAGTTTTAAAAGGTATATTCGCCGTATAAGACGCACCAACTCCTCCCCCCCCCCCCCCAGTTTTGGGGAAGAAAAAGTGCGTCTTATACGGCGAAAAATACGGTAAATAGAAATTACAGAACATGATTATAATCTTCTCAGAGTAGATGACTTTGCTGATAAAGTCTGAAGTTGTAAAAAAGAGAGATAATCTGAAGTTTTGAGCCAGGACAAGGAAAGTATGTAGCCTGGAATGGGAGGAGAACTTTACGTAATTATGGACAAAACTATTGTATTCAATTTTGCTTTAATAATGATGGACACTTGGGCCCTCACTCAATTGCGATTTGGCCAATTGAATAATGCTCTAAATAAGCACATAACATATATTTTTTAAATAAGTTTTTAGTTAGTGAAAACCTTGTTTTTCGATAGATGCTTACTAAGTAAAAACTTCTTAAAAAAAATATGTTATGTGCTTATTTAGACCCCTATTCAATTGGCCAAAATAGCAATTGAATGAGGGCCTTGGTCTTTCTAAAACGATTAGAAACGTGTGAGGAATAGTGGAGGCAGAGAAGACTTCTGTTTAAAACGTCATCTTCAAACAGCCCATAGACCAGGGGTTCTTAACCTTTTTAGTCTCACACCTCCCCTTTTTTTATGAAAGCAATTAATAAGGATTACATTATGTAATTGACATGGACATTTTATTTTAACATCTTCAAATATACAGAAATAGTAAAGAAAAGTTGTTCTTCAGGAACTTTATTTTGTTTTTCAGCATGATTATGAAGTCACTTAAAGTGTCACTTAATGAGATACTTGCTGATGTTTCCGATGAATAAGATCACAAATTCAAGTTACAATTTTAGTCAAAGCTAGCCACATATCTTTCCTGGAATCCAACCTATTTCTTGCCTTTGTATGATTGTTCTACTGTCCTTGCAATAAATCTGAGAAAAATTTTGTCATTAGTCATGTAGTCATGTATCTCTGGCACATGTTTTGGTTTGAGACTAAAATGACAGTTAGTCTTCATTTTACCAAACACAACCGCACACAATAACAGCAGTCTTCATTTTACTGAACACTTCGAATTATACAATTTTTTATTATCTGGATGTGTCCGACATTGTTTTGAAATTAGATATTGCGACTCAAGTGTATGAAACTAAATTCTTAAAAAAGCAAGTACAAAAATGTTAATGAGAAACATCACACCTCCCCACCAAGACAGTATTTTTTACCAATTTTTTAAAGTCTAAATTAGGAGGACCGTCTTATACATGGAATGTTGCAATTAGATACTCTGGTCTGGTACTGTAATGCTGCATCTGGCCACTAGATTTAAAGCTGGAGAAAAGACACAGATTTGGAAATGCTTATTCCAATTAGATTGCATTACACTGCAAGTGTGCATAAACATTTGTATTTTATACGTTTTTATTGTGTTACACATATATTTAAGGGCACTTTCTGTCATGATTTTAACTGATCTCCATTCCAGCTCAATATCCTTGTGATCACATCACTTATTACTCAATCGCGATGTCCAATTGCATTTTTCCGGTTTAACACAGGATCACAACGATATTGCGCTGGAATGGAAGTCAGTGAAAATCATGACAGAAAGTGCCCTTAAATATATGTGTAACACAATAAAAACCTATAAAATACACATCTCTATGCACACTTGCAGTGTAATGCAATCTAATTTTAACAAGCATTTGCACTACGAGTGCAGCATTACAGTGTGATCCCTGTGTTAAACTTACACATCGTGAATGAGCTGTACAACTTGTGTGTGGTGCTTGTGTGCATATAAATATGTATTTTATAGGTTTTTATTGTGTTACACATATATGTAAGAGCCCTTTCTGTCATGATTTTCAATGATTTCTATACCAGCTCAATATCTATGTGATCCCTGTGTTAAACCAGAAAAATGCAATTGCACATCGCGACTGAGTAATAAGTGATATGAACACAGGGATATTGAGATGGAATAGAAATCAATGAAGATCATTACAGAAAGTGCCTTAAAATATACGTGTAACGCAATAACAACTTATAAAATACATATTTGCATATTTCTTTCTGAATTGTGGGCTGCAAAAATAGGGTTTGTCTTATACATGGGTGCGTCTTATAGATGAAAAAATACAGTACTTCATAAGCATGTAAAGTTCTTAATTTTTGGAAATATTGGAAGCAATGAAAGTCTAAAGTTTACCTTAAAATAAGTAAGGACAAGGCTTGACTACATTGTTCCAAGTAAAGTACCCACAATTTCTAAAAGATGTCTTAGTGCCCCTAATTGTACTAACAGGTGGTTCTATAAATACAGCCCTATTAAATTCCAAGCCCCTTAAGTGAAACGTGAGACCCGCAGGGGCTGCGGGCTTGAAATTCGGCTGGGTTACAGAGCTATTAAATTAAACCAGGCCGCGAGTTACGGGTCAGAGACGCAATCCCGTTAACCATTTTTTGCACGCTGGATGTGCAGACGTGAACATGATCAATTAGTCAAACACATTGTTACGGTTTTAGATGGAGCCAATGGCAACGGAGATCGTCATCATTATGTCACTGAAAAATGGAGGTTAGATTTCAAAGCCTTATGGGTCTCACTTACGAGTTTTGATTGGACTCACATTCCAGAAATAATGCAATATTGATAAAGCCGTAAATATAATATTCAAGTCCATGCAAGTTCCATTATATTTATTAACACATTAATTGCCGGGATCGATATAACACAGAAATTAAACTGTAAATAAAGTATTTTATATTGCAGATTTGTGAATGTTGTGCTTTTAATTTTAATACCTAACATACTTTCCATTTTATTGTAAGTACAGTAGTGTGTGTATATTTGCATTTACAGTGCTACGGATTGGACTTTAATCCCCTAGCGGGTCCTCTCTAGTACCCGTTGGCTTTTTGGCTCTATTTGCGGGTTACAGGCTTGAATGCCAGTGCAATTTTATAGCGTGATTGGAACGTAACAGTTATGGGCTTGACAGATCAAAGGATTTGCGGGCGCGCAGTTCAAAGTTCCACGTCCCATAGCTTTTTCTCGCCCCCTACCCCGCAAGTCGTTGGTTGCTTGCTTTACGTGGCCAATTTAAAAGGCCACAAGTCTTGCGGGCTACATTACGGGCTACATTTTTACACATGGAGGTAATTTAATAGGGCTGCTAGTCATGTAACTGATGAACACATACATATAACTTGTACATTTCTAATACACATTTCATGAATTGCAAGGTTTTGTGCAGTTGATGTTAAAATAAGCTTTTAATTTTGCAACGTCTGCTCTGCTTTTTAATTTGTCTCTTCAATATTCTTTTTGATTTGAAACCATCTGTCACATTTTCTACTTTCCTATTTTAAGAAACCATAGTTCCTGTTTTCAGTTCTCTCTAATTAATGAGTACCTTTTACTGTAACCTTGATGAGAACTATCTGTAAGATGCTCTTATGAACATGAAATAGAATATTTATTAATACATTTTTAAAACACGGTACATTTAAGCAAACAAAAAATTGTGCCAGAACATATTTTCAAATTTTCTGACACTTTATGACAGTTACATGTAAAAAATAATAATAATTTGTGGCCGCAGTTAAGCAAGTAGCTCTATGTAAAATATGGTTTCTGGAAAAAAACATTTTGGGGAATCCTTAAAACAGTGTATAATATAAAATGTGTGACTTTTGTGTCCCTTTTAAATGGTTCTGCTGCTATAACTTACACAACCTGAGAATTTTAAAAACAGATACATAAATTTGTAAATGTAGAAAAAATACTTAATGTAAGTGTGAACATGGGTCAAAAATACTAAATGTATTGTCTGTAACAAACTGGCACATAATGACAAAGACTTTACATTCAAGATTCACATGAAACATCACTGCTTCAAACATGCTTGCCAATATTTCTTATAGCTACTGTGCCCCCATCCGTATTCAGTTGTTATGAGGTTGCCCCCCTCCCCACATAACTAGATTGTGAGCTCTGTGAGTAAAGGACTGTGCAAAGCATTGAATGTTTTTATATAAGACTAGCCATTTGCCCGTCAAAAATGACGGCAACAAAATTTGAAGCCACGCAATTTGCTTCACAATGCGAGGCTCTCCCCCTCTAACTTGCGGGCCTCGCAATGAGTGCATTTGGCACTCATTGTGAGCCTCCCCTCTACTTTACAGGCCTCGCAATGAGCGCCTTTGGCCCGAAAAGTGCTTCCGAGATACAGGCTTGAAAACATTTTTCGTTTTGAATAGTGGACATTTTTTTTAAGTCTGTAACTCGGCAGCCGTTGGGAAGCCGCCAAAAGATTCCCACTGAATAGCTAGGGGGAGGCAGGGAGCCCATAAGTGAGGTTGCAAGCTAATTTCCTATTCAATTGGCGTCTTTTGTCGGCATCCCAACGGCTTCCGAGTTACGAACTTGAAAAAAAAATGGCAGCGGTTCAATTTTTAAGTCCGTAACTCGGGCCTCTCAATGAGCGCCTTCAGCACTCATTGCGAGTCTCTCCCCCACTCTAAATTTCGGGCCTTGCAATGAGCGCTTTTGGTTCTCATTGCGTGACTCCGCACCCCACCGCAATGGGCCTCACGAAGAGCGCCTTTGGCACTCATTGCAGGCCTTGGCAAACCTGTAAATTTCAGGCCTTGCCATGGTCATAGTGAGTCTCGCCCCCCTCTAACTTTTTGGCATCGTGATGAGCGACAAACTTGCAATTACGATAACTATATATATGATGCCCTTACATTTTTATTTACCGTATTTTGATCACTTTTAAATATATATGCACATAAGTCACCAGTGTATTGACCTAGACATAGACAGAGAGGAGTGATTAGAAGAGTAAATCCCAGTAGGATTATCTGCTTCCTTATGCTCCAGACAGACTAGCAGTCTAAGATGCAAGTGTTCTTAACAGAAGTATAGTTTATTAAAATTAAGATTTTCTCCACAAATGGTTTTTATACTCTTGGCTTAGATAGAGCTTGAATACAGTAGGATCTCACAAAAAATAAATCGTGTGTTAGTACTTGCAAGGCTCCTTACGTGTTAGATAAGCAGCTGCGAATATAAAGTTGGGAATAGGGGGCAATAAACCCACGAAGCATCCCCAGGAAAGTAATGAACATCAGTAAACATTGCATTGCACATAGCTATGTGTTTTTCACTTAAACATTGATAACACATTGAGGTTTCCTATTATCTCACAGGAACATTGCAGTTTGCACACATCAGGTATTCATTTCACACTTATTACATGGTATTAAATGTCAGGGGATACACAATGAATGCTAACACAGGATTATTGTTGAGGTGGATTGTAAATACCTTTGATGGGCAAGTGGGTGAGCATTAACCCTCGGGCTCTGTATTATTGAGGTATGAATTAGTTGGATGTCCGTGTTTAATTGTGTGAGCAGGTAATTCTAATGGGCATTGTGATTTATATGATTGTTCTTTAGTATTGTTGTAAAGGGTTGGATTAATCATTAGAAAGGCTTCTTTCGTGCTTTAAGATGCATAGGCTTCAATTTTATTAGACACTGAAAAATGCATCTTTAGGCTATTTTTTCCTCTACTTGGACACTTGTAGCTCTTTAAGTGGCTCATGAGTGTTCTCGTACAGGGTTTTTCTGTTATTGTTAGAGGTTAAGTTAGCATGTAAGGAGTCGTCTCACTGCAAGCACTTGTAGAGACTTACAAGAACTTGTAGTATGTTCAGTAAGCTCTTACAGGAGACATGTAATAGCACTCTAGGTAAAATCTCCCATAGCAGCAGGGAACAGTTCATACATAGAGATCACTTGTTAGGGTTTGCTGTGGGAGAAATGTAATAGCTTCTTGGCTCCCTATGTGGGATATTTTCTTGCAAGATTTCGTACGGGATTCATGAAATCAAGCTCACAGTTCCTAGTGTTTTTAATGACAAAGAGCCTCAATCAATTGAGCAATTGTAAGTCACTGGAGCTATGCAATTGGCGTCTTTTTGCGAACCACAAACGGTCTATGGGTTACAGGCTGAAAATCCCTGTGGTTTCTACAACCATAACTTACACCCCATCTAAGCCTTTGATCTTTCCCATCTGCAGGAGTTACGAGTTACAAATCGCTATTCAAGTACTACAATTCCTCAAGCCTGCAAATGTTTTCACACCCGTAAACAGCAAATGTAAAAGAAAATCCTACGGGTACCAGATAGGACCCGCAAAGGGGTTAAAGACTTGTCCGTAAATGTGAATAAATAATCAATACTGCACTGTAAATGACAGGGAAAGTGATGAAAGACATTCAAATTAATTGCACAACAGTCTCAAGCTTGCAAATCGGCAATACAAAATCGTGTTTTTTTTTATGTTTCAATTACACAGCTGCTAATACTGTTAGTTATATATTTGACGAACAAGTGTCTTTTTCTTGAACTGCAGTGGTCCTTTAAATGTGTCTTATTTCAAATAGTCAATTGTGCTATATATTTTTATTAGTAATAGTTTTGTGGCATTTTGACTTCTCCAAATAATTAATTTCTTGCTAGTACTTCATATATATGGTTATTTTGTGGTAGAATGTAAACTTGTTGTGCTCTATCAGGAAGTAATAAAATAATTGTGCAGAAAAGGACAAGATCTTGAAGTTCCCGGTTTGAATGTTGTTGATTATCTGCAACTCTAAAAAAAACTAACTAAATGAGTGATTTGGTCACCTGAAATAAAGTCCTTTGTATGGTGCCCCATACAGCTGCCTCCCTTCCAGTGTCAGTAGATAATAACAGGGCACCAGACTTGTCATTTGAAGCTTTTCTTTCCATGTCACTTGGAACCACTAACTTGCCCAACACTATAAATAATATGTGAAAGAGCAATCAGAGTGATCTGTGGGGTGCTTCCCTCTCAATAGGTGGAATCATGCCGTTAAATTATACCGCAAACACAAAGTAAATGTTGTGATTTTTCACAAAATCATGGTCACTGGTAAGACATGTGTTCTGTATAGTGTTCATGTGGAGTTATGTGCGGGCTGCACTTCTCCTGTGTCTGGTGCATTCATTACAAAACCTGATTTATAGATTTAATTTGGTGCAATAGTAAGAAAGGCATTTTTTAATTACAGGGATAAAACTTTTATTTTACACAAGGAAAAAATACTTTATCTTGAATAGGTATAGGACCAAATGTTAGCAGTGTCAATCTGTTAGCTTTGCCTCTCTTTTTATACATACTTAAAGGGCCATTTAATGGTCTTATAAAGGGATCTCAAAGGAGTCTCTATATATGAACTTGTCTGACAAGTTCATATACAGAGCATAAACACATTTTAATCAAGAAATTGTTAGAGTCTGATTTCATATGTATGCTTTATTTGTCCATATTGCATGATACTTTAAGATGAATGTAAGGCTTACAGTGCCTGTATAAATACAAATATTTATATTTAGTGATGAAACATACACAGAATTTTTTTTTATTGGTGGTGGAGTATGATAACATTACTCTGGACTAATCCAAGATCGGAAGCATTAATATATGATCTTTTAGGACAAAGACAACATAATCACACATTTAGTGATAAAAAATCCATTCGTCTTACAGTGATTTTATTACAATGTTCCATTAGCAATAAGAGAAATAATGTGGGCGGACACATTTAAAAAGAGGGGAAATAAAAATGTTCTATATAAGTTTTCTCACTTAAATGTCAAGTGTTACCTAGTTGTCAGTTTCTTTTATATTAAGGACCCCATACGTAAAGAATATTATTTAAAAGATAAGACATGACTAGTTTACCAGTTACTCCTCCATGTTTGTTGAGAGAGGAAAAGACCATTATACATTTTATTTCTGCCAATTACACTTAGATATTTTAATCTCAAGCTGCAGTTTTAAGGTGTGACGGTCAAAGGCATGTTTTGTATTGTCCAGCAGCTCACATTATCTAATATACAGAGGTCTTGTAGTAATATAAAATAAAACAGGTGTAATAACTTTAGCAGTTACGTTTAAACTTTTTTAAGTGTACTCATTCATATAAGACCAATTTCTATTTAGTTTTTTTTGTATTATTTATAGTGAATATAAAAGTAGTTTATTATTATACTATACTTATACTATTGTACTAATGCTTAGATCTTCTGAAATACTCACTTTGCTGGAGTGTAACATTGCCCCTATAAATGTATGTTTTGATTATATGCTAAGGGTGTAACTAAAAACAGATCAACATTCCAAATGTATCTAAAAATATTTAAATGTCTTGAAATTATCAGTGCCATTTCCTCTGGTCTTAATCTGTACCACACATTTAGAGAGATATAGAGTTTTCAGATAAGACCACTTAGCCCAGCTACTGGACACACTTTATTATAAGCAACAAAACATCATACTCCTTTTAATAATTGGGTTATTTTTTATTCAAGTCAAAATAGACAATCTCCAAAGAAAAAGTTCCAGGAGCTTAACACCAAAAAAACATGTAAATACCAAATAAAAAAAATAATAGGGAACTTAATTTAAATTCTTGTTAAAATATTAAAAACCCAGCAAACTTGATGGCACACTCAAAAGTATATGTGAGAGTACAGTGTTATATAGTTACATAGTAATTTAGGTTGAAAAAATAATTTTAGCCCATCAAGTTCAACCTTTTTAGATCTCCTCTGATCTGCATGATGCAGATTATTTGTTAATTAATCCAAAAGAAGGCAAACTCCAGTGAAACTTTGCGAATTGTCTCAAAAGGAAAAAAATAAATTCCTTCCTGACTCCAGATGCTGGAAACCTCCTCCCTGGATCAATACTTCTTCTCTAATTACCCAGGATAGCCAAGAATGCCCTTTTTATTTAAAAATATATACAATTCCTTTTCAAAGTTATCTATTGAATCCCCTGTCATCACCGCTTTTGGTAGAGAATTCCACCGTTTAAACACCTTACTGTGAAGAACCCTTTTCTTTCTTTAAGGTGGAATCTTTTTATTTCTAAGGTATGAGGTATATAATATGTTAGACTTATGGAAAAGCTTCCCTGTAACATAAAACATACATGGAGCTACATGAGGCCTATGTCCCGCTTTTGGGGGATTTCCTAATTTAAGGGATATTTGATGCCAAATTTACTGTGCTATAATCTCTCCATAAATTATACACACACTTTAAAAACTGAAACAAACCAATCATACAGCCCATGCAAAGGGTATCAAAACTTGCCCTTATTTAACAGTCACCAAACAAACTGGCGACACAGTGAATATTTAGCAAAAAGCGAATATAGAAAGTACCCTAGATGTAGTGTAGCGAAATGGTCTGTCAAGAGCTTTAAATGCAATTATTTTGATTATATACATGTCAGCTTTATCCTGATATTAGCTTTTTGCTAAATATTCACTACAAATGTAAATTATAAAAGATACATTGAAATATATTTTTTTTTCAAATTATATTGTTTACTAGTTTTTAAATGACATGCAATCTTGTCATATAATAGGATTTTATGTATGTAAATAATTAGCAAAAAATCCATATTTGAGAAAAAAAACAATATATTGCGTAAAACTGATGTTTGAAATTAGCGTTGTTGCTTCTGCGCATGTGTTCAGGAGGTAAAAGTGGTTCTGCCCAGAAGGCTGGATTTTTTCTGACTGGTATAGGTTTGCTTGCAATAGTAGCTGCAGGAAAGGAGGCAGGTAGAACTCACACAAGTGATGTTAAGGGATAAATTACCAAATGCCCTGCATACTCTAGTAATAACTTTATCTTCTGTAATTAATTAACTCCTAGAGTGGGGTTATAGAGTGGAAGAGCATGCCCAGCCAGGTAAATCAAATTAATTGCAGATGCTTATACCTGACTAGCGGCACGAAAATTTGAAGCCTCGCAATGCTGTTTGCCACACAATGCAAGGCTCTCCCCCCTCTAACCTACCTGCCTTGCTTTCAGAGCCCATCACAAGCGTCTAAATGAGCGCCTTCAGCGCTCATTGCGTGCCTCTCCCCCCCCCCACCTCTTCCACCCTCTACTTGACGGGAGACATTCATTGCTAGCCTTTCACCCCCCCTTTACTTCTCTACCTCTCTACTTAACGGGAGACACTTATTGCAAGCCTCTCTCCCCCTCTACAGACCTCTCGATGAGCGCCTTTGGCGCTCATCACAGGCCTCGCATTGAGCATCTCATTGCAAACCTCTCCCCCTCCACTTCCTCTCCCTCACCTGTGTCTCTTTTCCCCTCTTCCTCCCCTGTGTCTCCCTCCTCCCCCCTGTGTCTCTTCCCCCCTCTCCCTCCCTTGTCTCCCCCCCTCTCCCTCCCCTGTGTGTCTCCCCCCCCTCTCCCTACCCGGTGTCTCCCCCCCCCCCCCCAGTGTCTCTTTCCTTCCTCTCCCACCCCTGTGCCTTATCCTACTTCCTCCTTATCCTCCTACCTCCTTCCCCCGTTATACTCCTCCTCCTCCTTCCCCCATAATCTCCTCCGCACTTCCCCCCTCTCCAATCCCTATTCCCTTCTCTGCTTACTTCTTACTATGATGCAGGAGCTGCTGATGCTCATCTCCTCCCTGCAACATGTCTTCCGGCTGCGTCTGGGCCTGCTAATGATGTGACGTGCATGTGACGTCATGTCATCAGCATATGCCGGTCCGGACACAGCCGGAAGACATGCTGTGGGGGAGAGATGAGCATCGGCAGCTCCTGTATCATAGTAAGAAGTAAGCAGAGAGGGGGATAGGGATTGGAGAGGGGAGAAGTGAGGAGGAGGAGGATGATAAGGGGGGAAGGAGGAGCATAAGGAGGGAGGACAGCATCAGTGGGGCAGGCGAGCCCTGCAATGAGCGCCTACAGCGCTTAGGCCGGGGGAGATGCGGTGGGCTGGAGGAGAGAGTGAGTGGTGAGTAGAGAGAGAGTGCTGCATCCTAGGGGCCTGCAGCGCTCATTGCGAGCCCTGTAATGAGCGCCTACAGCGCTTAGGCCGGGGGAGATGCGGTGGGCTGGAGGAGAGAGAGAGTGGTGAGGAGAGAGAGAGAGTGCTGCATCCTAGGGGCCTGGAACGCTCATTGTGAGCCCTGCAATGAGTGCCTTTGGCGCTCATTGCAGCCTAAGTCCCTACAGGCCGCAAATCGTTACCAACATCATAAGCGCTCAGAATCGTCCCGCAGATCCACAACTATTATAGTGATAAGTATCTGTTATTGTTGAAATGTGTACCAACTGGGTATGCTGTCCCTACTTATCCTCCCACAATGTGAGAGTTAATTAATGGTTTCAATTTAATAGCAAAGGGGAAAAATTTGTTCGGAAATACAATTTGCAAATTGTGCTTCCCATGTGTACCAGCTGCATTCAATATAATAAGTCATGTCAGGTCATTCAGGTATTGAAGCTTGTCTAGACCTAAAAGAGTCCTCTACATATTTAATTATTATTGTGTCTTATGCAAGATCATAAAAGGGGAAAAAATAATCTTCAGTATTCTCCTCTACTCCAAATCAATATTTCCTTGCTGTGACTGATATAAGAAGTAATGAAAAGATTTAAGTGTTTTCAGTTCTTTTTGATGATAATCTGCTCAGTGGTTGGTAATCCATTAAATAGTAATAATTCTGTGCAGGAATGTGGAACAGTACAATCACTCTGGCGATAAAGCCATTCAGGTTGCACATATTAGAAATACATATCAATCTCATTTTGAAATAAACAAAACAAAAACAGAGCAATCACTAATTTTAGACAGTTAAAGAGTACTCAAATTCAAGTATTCAAAACATACTGACAGAGCCTCACTGCAGATAACACAGATATTTTGCTTCACATGAGACATTCCCATGAGCCTGGGCTAAAGAATATAGATCAAACACTAACAATACAAGGTCCAAGTCTGATAGGCATGATGCTGAGTCTTGAACTTATCCATGGTCAGTGGTAGGCTGCAATCAAAATGGTCGAAGTCAAAGATCAACACAGGCAACAGAGTTTTCAAGGTTACAAGCAGATGGTCGAGGCAGGTGGTAATCCACATCACAAGCTAGGATGAAAATAGGAGAAGTGAACTATGAAGAAGGACCAAGAATTAATCAACCAAAGAGCACTTTTGGAACATCAGAACCTTGCTTAAACACTGGATGCCTACAAAAGTTAATTGGACACAGCTCAACTGGCTATCAACCTTAATACAAGTAATAGTTCCTGTGCTTATAATGTCAAAAATACAGGAAGGTGCCAAATATCTAATAATATCTATGGGTGCCCAGTCAGGAAACAAAACAAAACGAATAGAGAGGGAGAGCACAATCACAAATACATAAAACACAAATACATATAAAGGTATTCAATAAAGAATTGAGTTTTATGTATTTGTGTTTGTGCTCTCCCTCTCAATTTTTTTTGTTTTGTTTCCTGACTGGGCACCCATACATAGTATTATATATATATATTCAAACAATAGAGTATTGAAGTATCCAGTAATACATTTTTTATTGTTCTAAATCCACATGGATCGTATCACTTCTAATGTGTCAAAACTACTATTTTGTCCCTCAATACTAGACCATAAAGATTATTCTTCAGAACTTAACCATGTCATTTATCTTTGGAAACTTTTGAAGTACAAAGTACACACCTACAGTAGCAGCCTATAGCAGTTACTAACATAGCATTAGTCAGATTGTTCACCTGCTGACTGGTAACTGAATGTGGTTGGATGCTGGACTTTGGGCACCAGTGCACTTTAAGTACCAGTTATTATAATACAGATAAACCATATATTCCTCTAAGATTCTTTAAAGGTAACAATATGAGATGTTTACAAATGTTGCCATAGAGAGGCAACAGGGAAATGATTTAATTACTGCAGATACCAGTTTAATTTTATAGTAAAACAAGCCAACAAACACATCGAAATCATTTCAATGTGTTGCACATACACCATTTAAAATGTTTCTTTGAGCAACTGATTGATATAGATAGATAGATACTGTAGATAAGCATATTGGTTCTTTGATATCATATTATACATTTTTATGTATAAAAAAAAAGTTTTGGTTGGAAGTATAATATACTGTAATATTAAAGCAGATGCATGTATTTCATTCATAAGAAGTATACTGTGTTGTATTGTTGCTGTGTACAACTTATTGTCTGAACATACATAAACCTGTTTCTATATTATTGCTAGGCTCTTGTACATTTGTATTGATTGCCTTCATATTTACAAAAAACTCTCTTAAAACAGTTGTATTTTTCCATGTTCTTCTCTCATAGGGATTAGAAGTACAAACAGACTATATGCCACTTCTGAACTCTCTGGCTGCTTATGGCTGGCAGCTGACGTGTGTCCTTTCAACTCCAATTGTGAAAACAAACAGGTATGTACCATTATTCTACAACATACATATAGCCCTAAAAGGACTACGATGGTCAGATACTTTCTATATGATCTTTTGAATAGCTACATTTGATAAGGGGCATAATAGACATGTTTTTAGAAAGCTAAATAAAAAATACAACCTTAAACTTTTACATGCTATGACTCCTTATTTCAGGCTTCTATTTTGTTTTACTGCCTGCTGCTACGTGTTACCTTTTTACGGCGGGTGTGTCTTTGTAAACTAATGTACTTCCTTCCTGTCCATCTGAGACACTGGCAGTTGTGAGTACAACGTTCCCATTGTGCAAAAATATACTTTCTGCACATTCAAAGTCTCCTCCCACTTCAGGAAGTCAATCTACTAAACTCCTAATGGCAGATTCCACATTGGTATTATTGCATACAAAAGGTAATAAACTAGAATCTGTATTGGTGTATTTGCCTATTTTCAAGTGTAGTTCTTCAAAACCATGAACTTTAAAAATATGTCCACAGTGGTCCTAGTCCTGTAATAGCTATCATTTACAAATGAATATACCATTTATTATGATACATTCTGTGTTTCTTGATTATATAATTATGTGGTATGTTACAGTACCTTATAAATAAATCTAAATTTAGAAAAAAAAAATCACTTTTCATTTAAACCATAAATTGATACAGTACGACATCTCTAAAATATATATTATCTTTAATCAGAGGTTATAAATACCATTTTAAAATATTTTGCACTATGCAATCACAATAAACGTAACAAAATAGACTAAAAATGATTGATCTTGCTGTAGAATATGGCATACTATAGAGGGTTGGAGGTTTACAGTGGCCATTTAAGACCAAAGCTTATTACCTACTTATGTGTTTATTTGCATAATTAAACATCATTTCATTAAAATGTGTTTTTTTACTTGCTGGAACCTTCCAAACAGTTCTTACAAAAGTCAATTCCATGTAGCTCATGGTTACAAAGTTTCTTGCCTTAGCAACATTTTAGTAACTAGCCTGTCATTGGCTAGTACATGTAGTACTATAGAAGCATTGTATGCATGAGCTAGACCTTTGCAGAGATGGTAGTGATATTCATCTTCTCAACACTTCTAGAGGTATTAGTGTTCTGTCCCCTTCCAGTTGGCCACATCTGTTGTTGCCTAGGGCTCCGGTAAGGGACAGACAGAGGTCCTACCACGTATGCGCTAACTTCCAAAGTGTTGGGTCCTTCACGTTTTTCACAGTTCTGCCCCCCTGATCTTCTGTGGAGTAGGATTAGGCTATATCCCCAACCAAGGTGCTTTCTTTTTGTGGCTTTGTAAAATAAACCATGGCTAATGAAAAATATTAAATGGTATATTAAATTGAAGGCTGTGTTTTTTTCTTTTCTGCCTTGTGAAATCATTTTACCTATTGGCAATCCTGATTCCAAATGAGCACAATATAAAAATGGGACCTCCATGCATACACGATTTATAGTCCTATGGACAGCATCACGGCAGAAAGGCATTAAAACAGATTTAATAGAAATCCATTTTTTACAGTCCATGCATCTATACTGCATCATGATCAAATTGTTCTGGTAGACAGAGGTCAAAATAAATTCATTTGTGAGTTGTCAACATTCAGGAACATCCGTAGGATGCATGAACACATGGTAAATTGAAAGCTTCCTCTGTAAGCGGAATGAGTAATTGTCTGGATGTTTATTACTGTAATTGTACTCATATCTGAAATATGGAATATGATTTGGTTAACTATATAGAATCAGGAGCAGGATTGGACTGGTTGTCTATGCAGTAGCAAAGG
This sequence comes from Discoglossus pictus, assembly GCA_027410445.1. NCBI lineage: Eukaryota > Metazoa > Chordata > Amphibia > Anura > Alytidae > Discoglossus > Discoglossus pictus. The sequence continues at coordinate 343,728,324 of CM050166.1, forward strand.
TAAACTTCAGTAGTTAGAAACATGTAAAAGGGATTTAAAGGGACTTCGAGCACATGCTTTAAACATTACTAAATATTTTTACGTACAAAACACAACTTTGGTAAACAGGAAATGCACAGAGAATACAAATGTCTGTAGATTTCATTGGCAGACAAGTATGACTTATACATCTGTATTATTTCTCATTGGCCGTCAGGCTCAAGCCCCCATATCAGTTAAACGTATAAATACGTTTTTGTCTGCTTTAAGAGCTTAATTAAAATTAAAAAAAAACACTGTTGTACATTATCAAATACCCCTTCCAATCCAACAAAGACAACATGTTATTGGTGTCCATTTATTGTACACTAAAAATTAATATGAACAGTGATTTGAACAGGACTAATGGAAATCTAAGCAATCTACAATGACCATTTCTGTTAGGATATCAGAAAAGTAATGCATTATACTAGGTATTTAATATACCTGAGTATCTATGTACTTTTATGTATTTTCTTTCATTAGGAAGTGCTTAAAAGTTCTGTTTTTACTGCCTAAATATATATTTTTTTGCATTCAGCATCTGGATATGTTTACACTGTAAAACAATGTACTACTGTGGTAAATCAACAGCTTTTACAGAAGAACACCAAGTAATCAGATATTTTCAGATGCTGAGTGTAAAAACTGTGTATTGGATTCAATTTAGATCTGTTTCAGAATATGAAGAAAAATATGACCCCTCTGCCTATGACCTGCTATCCCCTATGAGCCTGGGAATCCCGAGGATTCCCCCCAGCTCACTGTCCGAAGCATCCCCGGACTCATAGAGGTAGCAAGTCATAGGTCATAACCCCCCTGCATTTGTAATCAGAAACAAATGTAAATTTCATCCAATAGACATTTTTTTGCACTCAGCATTTGAGCATATCTGATTACTTGGTGTACTTAGTGTAAAAGGTGTTCACTCACCATAGTAGTACTCATTTGTCCATTTAAAAAAATTCACATTCATTTAAGTTTACTTCTTATCAAACCAATAATATTGGTGAACAAGTATTATGAGTTATAATTTCTTGTAAAACTTTTAACAGACTGGTATTCATATGTTTAAAATATAAAAATTTTAAGAACATTACTTGAAAATAGGCAAAAATATTTCCATAGTAATGATCATAATAATAATACAGTCTTAAATTATTTCGCTTTTATATGCAACTATGCCACAGTGGGCTATCTTTTGCTGTTTTTAATGTATTTTATGTGCTGTTAAATTTTTTAAAATTATTACTCGATGAAAGTTCCATTTTATTATTTATGAGTTTCCTGGCAACTAGTGTGCACATGAATATGGCTTCTCTCTGTTCTACTCAGTTGAAAACTTTAACTGCCTCTCATTATCGGCTTACCCCTTTTCCCACTCAACTTACCCCTCTGGCAAGATTGGCTTATCACTCTGATCAGAAAGGCCTAACTCCAAAGAAGAAGCTTAAAAAATTGCTAATCGACCCCAACAAACGGAGCTATACTATGTTTAATTAGGAGGTAATTATCCCAATAATTTGCCAAGGAAAGACAGAGCTGCACCTATTCAAATTACGGCTATTTGCCAACTTTGATCTCATATTTCTTAATTCCATTATTCTTCCACCTTTCCCTATTATAAGTATTTTGGTGTGTCAACGCCCTGTATTTGGCCTGATTGAATAAGCCAGGTTTGGTTACTAGAAGTGAGAGCTTTCAAATACAATGAATTTCAAATACAATGAACTGGTGCCTTCTATTGGTCGATTCAACCCCAAAATGGACCAATAGCTATGTAACTGGCGTAACCCTCTTATGAAGGATATCTGTCCCAGAACTACCTTTTATGGATGAGGGTAAGGAAGATGAGCAGCCTCATCCTCATACTCATTGCATCTCCTGTAGAGTCTGGGTGCCAATAGCCTTCTCCTTGGATATGAATAGCATCTGGTAGGTAGTACGTTCAGGAGGGCCATTGCAGTGGGAAGGCATTCATTGACACTTCCACTGCTGTCAACAGGACCAATTGAAGGGTCATTAGTTTAAATTGACACACAGACCGAGAAAATAGTTGGCACAATCAACTCATAAATGAAAATGAAACCTCACAGAAAATAATAATTGCATATAAAACATAAATATACATGGGATATATTATATTTATTATTTATTTGCTTTCTAAAACATTTAGCCTATTATTAAGTTTATTTATCCAAAAGACTATGTAAAAGATATTTGAACACTGTGGTGCTTTACCTCACCATATTATTTAAATTCTCTGAAATAAAGAATACAAAAAAGTAAACATTAAAAATTGTAAAAAAAAACAAAAACGTAAGATATGTTTATTCTGTGTTTATTAAATTTTGCTGTGCCTGTATCTACATTGCATGTAAAATGAGTTTGATGAAAGGAAAATGTAAAGGCCTGTGTTCCTTATCTGGCAAAAATAAATTACTTTCTGATGAGTTTGCTCCGCAGAAACATTACAAATAGATGACTTTTGAATTGGCAGCATTATAGAGCCATAAATCATTCATTTCTTGTAAATTATGTTGTTATATACAACTCTTAAGTGTTATAAAAAGTCTTCCCCAAACAAAAATAAATATTTTAACTGTTTAATTTCTGAGTATCAGGGTAAGACGTGACCAGGTTAGTTTAAATAAACATAATTATTTATACCTGTGTACTTGTTTACACCTAGCATTTTGATATAACTATTATATTTAGTTATTCTTTTGCTTAGGTTAGTAATTGATTTGTTGGCAGAAGTTATTTTCAGTAGACATATTGAAAGCACTAATGAAATTCACATTTAAGTAGATATAGGTAAGTCATCTTTGCTTTCAATAGCTGATAAACAAACCAAAAAAATGCCAGATTGCACTACAAAAAATTGTATATAAATGTTAATAAATTAAAGGTTATGTTTATACTTTGCACTTTTTATACATTTTCAAAGAAGTATATCTACATTGAAGTCTGTGGGAATTATGTTATTGATCTGAAAACGTTTAACATTGGTATGATTTCCAATAACAAAAATAGATTTGTGCAGTTATTCTGTGCAGTAAGTTATTGACTTGGCTCTATCTATTTCAAGACATTTGGTATTTGTAGTGGTTTGTTGCATCAAAGGACAATCACACAAAATAGAGACTTCAGTGTTAATGGTCCTAGACAACAGCTTAGTTCAAGAAAGCATAAAATCATATTTTTTATCATCATTTATGTATAGAGGTAAGTAGCTCACTATGACACTATGAAGTAGGCCCTCTATGTGCTTTGCCATTGTTAAGTTTAGTTTTATATTTTTTTACATTTTTTTTTATATTTTCCCTCCCTTATTTTATTGATTGACATATCCTGAAACCAAGTTGCAAACAGCATTTAATGAGGTCTTGGCATGCAAAGATTATTTGATGAAATGTGTAAGAAAAAGGTTTCTAAAAAGGTTAATGACTAGTGGCCTCTGAATATCAAGGGATGAGTACAATGGTCTTATAATAAGAAATAGGGGCAGATATGTCACAGCCCACTCCGATCTCATCAAGATGAGGGAAGGCATAATCATTTAAGAAGATCTTCTTTGACCTGATATTTCAAGTGTGTTCTTTCCCCTTTTGGATTTTCTGCATTCTGTGAGGATTTGTGTACTAGATTTGTAATCATTCATTTATTCTCGTGACAGCTGAAAGACCATGTGTACTTGTTACACTATCCTGTTGGTTAACAAAAATAATGCTTGCATAGTCAACCTGTGTTGACGCCTTTGACATGGCATTAATATTTTTATATGGATGTGACTGTTGATATTAGGATGCCAGGGTGTGAGGTGCCTCCTCTGTAAACTGGCATCTTAAATTTAAACAGATATATATTAGCATAACTTTATATGCATATTGGATATAAAATGCCTTCCCTATGATAATGGAGAATTTCTTGATCCCTGTCTGTGTCCATTATTGCAAAGAATCAATCTCATATAAATGGAAATGCAAGGTTTGGGCAGTTGGTGCTATATGCTATTAAGCTGTATGGGTCTTGTGTTGTGGTGGTGATGGGATACTTAACATATTCATAAACCTGTTTTCCAGGGATGGGAATGTTACAACAAAGCAGATTGTATTCATGCAGAGGCCGGCACTGCCCCATAAGATGAGGCGAAAAGAGCCAAAGGTAAGCAAATATGACTGAATCTTGTTGAAACAAATAGTGGTCGGATATTACTATATAGAGTCAATTCATATTTAAAACACTAGCAATAATAATAATATAAACCCACCATGCTTTGCCATTGGGAGAGGTGAAATACAGTAGCATCATGGGGTGCACTTTGCTATTGGTTTCTGTAGCTGTCAATCCCTTAACATTTCAAATACCTCCACAATATCACCCAATAAGGATGCAGCCACATTTGTCTTTGCTGATTTAAATCCCCTTTCAGGTTTTGTGAACTTAGTAGAACAGCAGACGTGTGTATTATATTATTGCATTGTATAGGATTGTATTTTGTTTATACCTGGTTGTTGTTAGATGTATAGAGATGGTGTAGAATACTTCATACGTCCATTCAGTACAAAATAGGGGAATCCAAATATGTGGTAACAATTTGGTACCACCAATGTTATCAAATGCTATTGAAACTATGATATGGTGTATTGTCTGGAATAGGGCTGTCCAATTTCTTTAGTGTTGGGGGCTAGATTTATATAGTCCAACTTGCTGGCAGGCTGGATTTATGTTGGATGGTGTTCTGGTGAGCCAGATTTAAAATAATTTAAACATTTTTATATTGTATGTAGATATATACATTAATATATTTATGTATTTTGTATCAAATAACAAATGAAAGTGTGAGGCGGTTCTCTCCAACAGTCCGTGGGCCACAGAAATCAGTCACCAGTTGGACACCACTTGTCTAGAACATAGGTTCCTAATTTATGGTGCATGCACTCCCTGTTATCTATTTATAAAAACACCCCTGGCTCTATGCTGTGATTATTCTATTTCAAATAATGTGAGTATTTTTGGAAAATCATTGTTCCTGTTCATCTGTTACTCCGTCTATAAAAATTCAGTTGAAACCATAAAAACAGCAATCAACCTGGTGGGGAGTTGTGTTAATTAAAAGTGAGTCATATTAGGTTAGATTATTGTTTAAAAACTCATTCTCATACATTGTTTCTCAAACAGCTGCAGTGAAATACAAATTGCAGCTTGTGTTTTCTCTGAAACTTTTGTCAAGTGTTCTTAAGAATATTTGATGACATCATCCTATGCTTTTTTTGTGCAGAGTGAATTGAGGAAGGGATCAACATGTTATAATCAGAGAAATGAGCATACTGTGTATGATATGCAACCTTTTAGACAATATATATATATATATATATATATATATATATATATATATATATATATATATATATATATAGCTAAATCATTTTAATTGTTTAAAATTAGTTATATACTTTTGAAAGAACAATAGGAGCTCCGGTAAAAAACTGTCACTGCAGGATATAGTTGTCCCCACTGGTAGATGGAGATCTATCTTTGGGTCACCTCAACACTAGGGTATATTTATCAAATGGAATGAATTGTGTGATTAAATGCTTTAATAATACATTGTTGCAATGTCTTTACAAGTCCAAGTAAATTACAAGCATGTAATGTACAATTCAGTCAAATAAGTTTCCTAAGTATCACAGTGCTTGCCTGTAGTGGATCTCCTTTTTGTCCTCTTACTGTAGATCTCAATTATGTTCTTATGCATCCTTCCAACCTCATAGTGAAGATGATGGACAGCACGCTGCGGTTGCATCCTTAGATGCAGTGAAGCTCTCACCCAATAATGTTAATTGTTGTTGCAGCCATTAGCAACCCCTTGGGTGCAGTGCCTATGTTGTGATTGGGGCTAAAGCATTGATAAAAGTACTTTGGCATGGGCTGCAGTGCATCTAAATATGCTACAACAAGCAGCACACTTTTTGGATGGGGCAATTTAATAATGAGCTAAAATTTACACTGTGTAAAATAGAGCTCATTAGGCACTCCAGGGGTAGGGTTATTAATCCAACTTTTTAGACCCACCTTTTTGCTCTGTTTGCTAAGTATACTGCATTGTTTCTTTAAATGTCACCCAAATGCCAAAAGTATTATATTATATACGGCTCTTTTAATAACATTAACGAGAATGAAGCTCATTTATTTTCCAGACTATAATTAAAAGAGTAAGTATTAAAATATATATATAGTGCATAAAAATAAGCTGCAGTAATGTTTACTAGACATAAGGGCCCCAATTCAATTGCAAGCCCACAGTTTACGTTATACCGGCCGTTAAGTTTGCAGGCTTGACATTTTTTACAGTTACAGAGTGATTCAATTGAACGAACCCGCAATTTAAATGCTAAAAACTGAAACCGTAAATTATGCAATCGTAAGTAGCATTTCAGAGTGTGATCATGATCAGTTAAGGAAGGCCGTAACTACCAATATAGAAACGGACAATAGTAAATGAGACCGTCATCATTATGTCAGTAAAACATGGAGGTTAAACCTCAATCAATTAGCGTTTAGAGGTCCGATATGCGATCAGACTCGCTATCTGGCAATGTACAAAATAGGCCATGTGGGTGGCCTGATATGTATTAATTCATTGATTCCTGAGATTGATATGACACGGAAATGAAACATAAATTTTTTTATAATTTTGGATTGCAGATTTGCGAGCTTGAGACTGTTGTGCAATTAATTCTAATGTCTTACATCACTTTCCCTGTCTTTTAAAGTGCAGTATTGATTTTTTATTTGCATTTACAGGGCTACAAACAGGTGTTTAACCCCCTTTGAGCGTTCTATCTGGTACCTGTAAGATTTTCTTCTATATTTGCCATTTGAGGAATTGTAGCAATTGATTAGCAATTTGCGATTGTAATGCGTACGGGCTTGAAAGATCAAAGGCTTAGCTGGGTCGGAGTTACAGTTTTAATAATCACAGGGATTTTGAGCTTCTAACCCACAAATCGTTTGAGGGTAGTGAAAAGACAGCAATTGCATAGCAAATTAGTTTACTGGCTCCAGTAACTTACAATTGCTCAACTGAATAGGGGTCTGTGTGAGTTAAATGTTCATTTCCAATATTTCTGTTGTTTGAAACTTTTAGCTTTTGCTTTTGTAGGTTATATTTTATTATTCAGACTGTCTGTGGCCTCACGGTGTGTAGTACAAAATATTTAGTTTTGGAAGCCAATAAGAAGTTTTCTTTTAACAGCTTACTCTAAGTTTGATGCAGAGTTAATTTACTCCTCTTAGAGGATGCACTGCCGTGGATCTCAGTGGGCTTTATTCACATCAGTAGAGAGAATAGTCAGATAACTTGCAGCCTTTAAAACGTAGCCCGTAACTCCAAATGCATGGGTATTAAATTAGCCCTGTTACATAGCTCGCAGCGGACTTGCGTTTTAAGACGCAGAACAACCCAGTATTGGCTACGTGCTGAGCAACGTTTAAATTCGCGCCCGTAAATACTTTGATCTGTTAAGCCTGTAACTGCTACATTTCCATTCATGCTATTAAATTGCTATGGGGAGGACGCCCGTAACATGCAAATGGAGTTAAAGTCCAATACATAGCACTTGTAATGCAAATAAAAACACACTACTGTACATTTAAGAAAATGGAAAGTGACATTAGGTCTTACAATTACTTGCACAACATTCTCAAGCCCGCAAAACGGCCCTGAAAAATACTTTATTTCATGTTTATGTTCCGTGTTATATCGATCCCCGCAATCAGTGTGTTAAGACATATACTGTAACTCGCATGTAATAGAATATCATATTTACGGCTTTATTAATATTGCATTAATCTGGAATGTGGCTCGATCTCAAACTGTAATTGAAGCACGTAGGATTTTGAAATCGACCCTCCCCTTTTTCAGTGATGTAATGCTAACAATCTCTTTTTCCATTGGCTCAGTCTGAACCCGTAACTACGGTCTACACTAATTGATTGTTCGCACGGCTGCAAATCCATCATTCTACGAACGAGCTGCGATTTTAAATTTAAACCCATAGCTCGCAGCAACGTTACTTGACCAAATTTCAAGCCCGCAGCCGTTATGTGCTACACGTTAGACTTACGAGGCTGCAATTCAATATGGCCATTGGTCGGTGCTGACATTATGCAAAAATAAACAAAAATAGTATGATCATGGGGAGGGAGAAGCATACAAAAATATGAACAATTTGTTTTAATACAAAAGGGGGTTTAATGTATATGTAATTTACAGTATATGCATGATAGAGACTGTAGAAGTTATGTTTCCTTTTAAAATTCTAAAGTTTGAATAAAGAATAAATATCATAATATTGATATTTAAGTAGAAGAATTTCCATTAATATGCACAAAAATAGACTCCCAAATGAGCATAAAAAATTAGAAGAAAGTTGAAATAGCTTTTTATATTCTAACTTTTATAGTGGCAGATGGTCTGTAATTATTCATGCTTAAAAATTTAAAGATTCAAATGCATGGGGAGGTACAGATTAAATCTGTTTTCTTCCACTAACTTTGCTTTTTAAAATAAATTATGTTTAGTCTAAAGATTTATTGTGCACTGAATTGTAATAAATTGTTGGATAGGACTGTTGCCTTTTCAATAAAAAAAGCATACAAAGTTTGTAGTGACAACATGATTTGACAAATGTGCATTTAAATATAGTATAAAATATCTGCTTTGTTATTTCAGCTGCAAATGTCCATATATTTTACTATATAGCTCTAAAGTTATCTAATATCTATTGTATAATGCAAAAGACATTCTAGATATAAATTATATGTTATCAAGATGATCAAATGATATTGTGAACCTCTAGAAATAAAGCATGATTAATCAAATAAAACTTAACTTTTATTGTCTTGAAATGTGTTCCTGTAATGTGAATTGATGGTTTCCATTTATTTTTTTTGTGGGAGTATGCACTTTTCAACAATTTAATCTAGTATATAGGCATACCTGTACTTTTTATTATGCATTTACATTCAATGTTATTTTATTTAAAAAGATATTTAAAAAAAATGTTTAAAGGGCCACTGTAGTGTGAAAAAAATATGTGTTTGAGCCCAACTAAGCATAATTAAGTTTTAAAATCCCAAACTGTCACTATTTATTTTAATTTTTCTACAATATAAATCAATTTTCTCATGTATACCTTTTTGTAATGCTTAAAACATGGCCTTTTTATGCATGCTAGAAATGTTTGGATTACAGTGGCGCATAAAATATTGTAAAATATTGTATTGTTTTTCTATGGGGTTACATGAAATATAGATGATCTGAGGTCTGGAAAAAGTTTATTTTCTGTAAAATGGGAGCTGTTGATAACATTATAAATGTCTTATCTGTCATCCATGTAAACAATTTGAAATAAAGGGGTGCAATGTGATAAACCACAAAGGCCAGGCAATCAGTTTAACAAATCTTTGGTTTATTTAATTAGTCTGTTTGTTCACACAAATTATTTTAATAAAACAAAAATTATTTTTGGTTACTATAATTGAGAATGAGATTTCCAGCGTGTGAAACATGCTGGCAGCAGTTCCCAGTTTATTTTCTATAAATATTTTACGTGATTTTATTTAAATGTATCCTCCTCAGTATAATTTTCATGTAAAATATATACTTCTAAAAGCCTGTCAGCTTCCAAAGTATAAAGAACAAAAGGAAGCTGGTCCTGAAGCTGTCAGGCTGTTAGTTTGTTGGCTTCTTTGACTAGTTTGTATTTTTTAAATTCACTTAATTCTATTTCATATTTTATGGCTTTTTATACTGAAATAGCTTTTTTTTGTTTAATTTTTTAACATTTTCCCATGTTAATTTCAGTTTCAGTGGAGGTTTTCCAAAGATGGCAGACATTCTAAGAAAGGAAAAGGAAAGTCAAATTCCAGAGAGAACCAACATATGGATGCAAAAAAAGAATCTGACAGAAACAAAAAGAACAAGGAGCTGACGGAAATTGATGATACAGTTGATGGTAACTTACACGTCAATCACCACGTGGATGGGGATATACAGAGCAACAGTAATGATTTGAATCAAGTAATAATAACCTCGCCTAAACAGGAAGAGAGCGACGAAGCTAATGAGCTGCTATCTCATAATATCTCACTCAATGTGGAGGGAGTTTTGGAGAGTGTGAAGGAAATGGACTTAGGATGTGTTGAGAAGGGCCAAGTTTTTCAAGAGGAAGTTATTGTTGAAGGAAAGGAAGAAGATGCCCCTGTTAATTCCACCATCGACTCTAGAGATGGGGACCAAGTGGAAGAACAAGAAGCAATATAAAGGGTGTACTCACGTAGTAGACTCGCTGAGCACTTTTTTCACTGATGTTATAGAACATTTGTAACGCACCATGTGTAGTAACATACTGTAGGTAATATGCAGGTTAAGAACGGTGCTCAACTGTTTCTGCTTCATCACATTTCTTAAATATAAATATATATATATATATATAAATGCTTAAATTATCTGCACTAGTTAAACCCAAACTGTATTTGTATGCAGAGTTGCACTTCATATTATTTTGATATAGTTTTGTTTACTGTTTTGTATAAAAAAAAATACTCATTATTAAAAAGATTTAGCTAGAACATGCTGGTGAATGTGGTAACTCAGCCTTACAGCACATAATGTGTGTAGCTTGTGTAGGAGGACTGTGTAGTAATTATACTTTAGTCACAGGATTAATGTGGCATTTTCCACTGGGCAGGAAAATTCCTTTTTTGTTATTTAAGAAGTTTGCTGCTCAGCTGGCTTGACACACATTATAAAGGACTGTAATTAGCGATGTTAGTTATATATAAATATCTTTCTAAACAAGTAACCCATAAAGTTTCTAAAGTGTATACTTAGCCTGCTGATGATGCAGACCCACCTAAAACATACAGTATGTGGGATAAGTTTTTGCAGTAATTGAAAAGCATGTTGGCTGAGAATTTCTATACCATTTAATCATCATACAAAATTAAAGATCTATTAACGTGCACAAGACTTATTACAATAAAGCACAATTCACCAGGCATTACCGTTTTGTGGTGGGTTAGTGTGAGCAGGGAGAAAACAGTCAAATTAATTTTAATAGGGAAGTTTTGCCTAAAAATAAGATGCTCTTATATGATAAAGTACACTTTTGAGACCGATCCAAATATTGCGACTCATCTCACTGTATCCAATAAGTATACCTTTATGAAGCCCTTTAACTTTGCACCCTCTTCACCTTCTTTACTATGAGTGCTGGCAAATAAGCATGCACAGTGAAGGGTAATTGCAGATGGCCTAATTATAATACATTTTATTAATTATAGTAGATCTGATAGAAACATAGATCTGATGGTAGATGACAAAAACTGCCCGTCTTGTCGGCCCATTCTAGCTACCTAAGAGTTCGGCTTATATAAAGCTCAGGATAGGCAAGCTGCCTAATCCCGTAATTTTAACGAAGATCAGTATATTTATCTTATATTAAATACAACCCATGTGTAGGTGCCTATCACCTTATTATATTGGCCAAATACAAATTAGATTCTATTATATAAGAACCATGAGACAAAATATTTGTAGTTCTCGACTTCCATTACCATAGAAATCAAACTGTAAATATGAATTTGGTGGTGATTTGAATTATAATATATGGCAATTATACACATCTACTATTATAATAAAAGTAATAGTCATGTTTGCATCATATTAATAGCCAGTGGTTGGCAAAAATATGGAACTGAAGCCAGGAAAATGTCATAGGAGCCAAACAGGTGCTTTTATTGGGGTATGGAAGGAAGCACTTCATAGAGATGCATTATACTGAAAAAATATTTAGGAGCCAGAACTACAATTAATAGGAGGACTGGCTTCTGGAAAATTCCACCTCTTGGTGATAACCATAAAATATATTCTTTTGGAGAAAATCTTAAATTTAAGATTGGGTCTAATTTGTGTAGAGCCTGCGGCCCTCTAACTTTTAAACCAATCAGATTTCTACTCTGATTTCTAAGCCGCTCATATCTATATCTAGATAATTGGCTTCTTCTGAAACATGGCAAAAGGGATAACATACAAATTCACTAACCTTTACATACATTTTGAATGTTTCTAAGCATTTCTTTTATATAAGAGCAACCTATCTCTAGGCTGAACGTTCATTAAATACACAAGATCTTTTGACTATCTACAGTATATGAGAATTAATAACATTATTGTAAACATGAGGAAATTTACATTTCTGCAACTTGATTTTTTATATTTTTTCTCAAATTGACAAAAAAAAACATAATACATGTTTAATGAAAAAAAAATATGAAATTGCAAACTGAATAATTTCTTTGCTTTGTTTGGAAATATAGTGGATATTTACTAAATTACATTTGGGTGTAAAAGGGCTTTAATGGCAATCGAGCACATACAAGTACTGCAAAGCACATTGCACCACCTGCATTGGTTAGTAATATCTGCCATTGTCAGTCCCTTTTTAATAAAGAAAAGGTTCATGTAGAAATGACACATCTTAATAAATGTACACATTGCATAGTAAATGTGAATGCATGTACCTGCTAACTCGGCAGGTTGCATCATTGACAACATGTTGCAAGTGATATAACTTCTAAAATGCTTGGGATAAATTCTCTCAAAGTTTATAGCAAAGCTGTAAGGAGACAGGGAACAAAGATGTGTTCATTTATTGATTGACCAGGATTCAAATCTGTACAGACTTCAGGGTAAATATCTGCAGCATAAAAATATTCTAGTTCTATATGTGTGTTACTGAGTTAAAGGGAACTATCAACTTTTTATATGATATTTGTATATTGTTTGTTTTAAGAAATGAAAATGCATTCAGATTAGTATATATATATATATATATATATATATATATATATATATATATATATATATATATATATATATATATATACATACACACTTCTTATAACCCAACAATCACAGCTACCTTTACAGTTTTTTTAGATAATGTACATTATTACTGATTGTATTAGCAAAGGAGAAAGCTGCTTGATGATTTAACTCTGCACCATGTACAAAAAAAAATCTATTCTTGCCATATAATCTAATCTTTCTGATTCTGTATTGCAGCTATTGTTTAAATGGACACAGAAAAGGCTCCAGTTGCATGTAATACTTTAATATACAAATCTAAATGAGCAAATTTACAGGACATTGATTCCTATTCTAGTAGAAGCCAGTAAATTATTCAAACCATAATTTGGCTGTGAGTGCTTTTTTCTAAACTTCTATACATATTCTATTATCTCTAACTAGCAACTTAAGTCCATCAGCCTTTATACGTAAACTATGCTTTTATAAGTAAGATTTCAGGGGGCGTGATTATATGAGCTGGGAATATTAAATCAAGCCCATAATCTACTTCTTAGACACAGCCAATAGAAAATGAGAATGTCATCATGATGTCAGTAAATAATAGAATATAGACGTAACCTGTAATTGGAGACTAGGCATTAATGAGAGCCAATAAGTAATGTTTGCCCATCGGGCTAGCACTCTAGAACTCTAGACAAGGCATTAGAGCATTTGGTTTAGTCCATGTGGGTTTCATGATATGAGTGCCGGGATCAGTATTACACATAAATAACAGTTACAAATATTTTGTTAATTGCATATTTGTGGGTTTGCGACTGTTGTGCAATTAAATCTAATGTCTTTCCATGCTTTCACATGCTTTTAAAGTACAGTAGTGTATGTTTAATTGCTGCTTCAGCTATCAGAACTGGTGTTAAAACCCTTTGTGAGTCCTATTTACTACTTATAGTATTTGTTTAAGAAATCTGATACTTTTTCTAGTTGCTGGTCTGACTTAATTTGCAAGCTAGATGTAAAGTTGTAATAGAATTTGAATTTGGTGTAACTTTAAGTATGTTGCACTCGTATTGCTTGAGATGTCCAAAAATCAATGAGAGGCTAGCACTAAGTTGTGTCTTTGGCTTGTCAGTGGTGATTGTGGGTGGGTAACTCGCAATCAGGATGCGAGTAGCTAATAGAATATGTGGCAACTTTACTTACAACTTTAAGCATGTGTAACATTACCATCTGGGCAATAGAATAGGGCTCATTGTTGTCAGCAAAAAGTAAATCTAATGGCAGAAATATAACTGTTAATATTCATTTTCCTAAATCAGACTCAGGGATCTTCCCTTCTTCAGTGAGTGCTTTAAATATACAGGTATACCCTGCTTAACGCTACCCCTTTTAGCGCTGATTTGTTATAGCTCTGTTTTTCCCTTTGATACCCCGCTTAGTGTTAAATCTCGCAATATGCAGTTTTGTGTTTAGCCCTATAAATCCCTGCTCATCTCTATCCAACATCGCTATGGCGACAGCGTCATTGCGCTCCCAAGCCCAATGGCGATAATATGCCCCGGTTAGCTCTCTCTTCACATCGAGCTCCTGCATGCAGGAACGCAGGTGGAGCTCTAAACGGGGTATTGCTGTATTAAAGAATTAGCATAGTCCAGAAAAAAGAGGAATACAAGTGTAAGTGAAAATGATGTGAAGTGGGAGGTTGGAAGGTTTATAGGTAATGTGTAAAAGAAAAGCTTTGCAGAAATATTAGTAGACAAGTTGTAGTCTCCCAGCGTAGGGACAAACGCAGCAATGGAACTCTGCTTGGCCTATTATTTCTGTTATGTTATTGTACACTTCTTAATAACATCTCTATGAGGGCTGGGAGGTATAGCAATTACAGAATGATTAATGCTGAGCTGGTCTCTATAATCAGTATCTGAGACATTCAGCAACAATTGCTATACCTGAGATCCCATAGCGCGCTCTTAAGGGGACACTTACTGGTATAATGTTGATAGAGGAAGGAGGATTACTGTGACTGGTTACATCTAAAATAATGCAATTTTCAGTGCAAGTTTTTTGACATATTTACCTTTTGTTTATATCAATAACTCACATAATTGTTTGTTTATTTAGAGTTTGTAATTTCTATCTTTGCAGGAAGTGGAAACTGTTTGTTATGCCTATCTTAAGCCATCTTTGATATCCAAGCAGTTCTTATAAGCACCACATTGTCATTACAGATACGTGCTGTAAAGTATATATATATAAAAAAATATATTTATGTATGTATCCAAACAAACTGACATTTTTGTTCTCTCTGGGTTACGGCATATTTGATGTACCATGTTATATTGTGTTTAATAAGTGAACCTTGACCGATTCCCTACAGGAATGTACCACAGTGCGCTTGTGTTCTCAAAACAAAAACTGAACGCAATTAGAAAAAGTTAAATATATATATATACTGGAAGATGATGACCACTGGTTGGTTATTTTTGCTAGCTCACTGCATTTTTTTCTTTTTATGTTGATCAATAAATTTGTTCTTCACCTGCACATTATGGTTTATTTCTTTATTTCTTGGCAAGTTTGTAGCTGGATAAAGGAGGTAAGTATTATACATTTTAAACTTACAAAATGTATGGCAGCTTAAATATCTATGGAAGTATATTGTATTCACCCCTGAAGGAACTTATGGCTTTTCATGGTTCAGCAAAAGAAACGTGCATTGGGCAGTAAATATCATCAATAGGACAAACTTCCAAGTAGAGTCCTAACTCTAAACAAAATGGTGGATTCTATGCAAATCCTTAAAGTGAATACACCTGAAAATATTACATTATATGACTCATAAGAATAGAGTAAGCACTATATTGACTTTTGTTTTGTGTAAAATGTTATACTTTTCAACTTAATACAAATGGTTCTACAACTTGCAATTAAGGGAGGATAGTATTGCCACTAACAGCAGGAGGTTTCTTGTAACTAGAACTCAGATACAATGGGGGTAGGTTTACTAGAGGGGAGTTGGAGTGCTTGCAATAGCATTACATCAGATTTCTGCCAAGGACTAAGGGACGTTTTTGATACCGAATGCAAATGGCCCTACAGTAAAATACTCCCCATGTGTCAGAGATGACACTATATCTCTTCTCCCTTTGCACTTTTGTAGGGCTAAAGAGATTAATAAGTATGCTGCAGACATAAACGGATGTCTTTCGTATTTTGTGCAAAATGTCATTGGAAATGACATGTCTTAGAAATAAAAAGATCACTGTAGCTTAGTTTTCTGGATATTTCACAAGTATGGGAAATTTTACCTAACAACATTAACCCCTGTGTCAACCACAAGAATAAAAATATTTAGAAAGCTTGTGAGTTTTCAATCTTGTAAGGTGCTTTGGGGAAAGCACTACAGTGCCTTGCAAAAGTATTCCCCCCCCCCCCCCCCCCCCCCGCCCCCTTGGCATTTTTTTTGCTTTGTTGCCTCACAACTTGGAATTAACATGGATTGCTGGAGGATTTGCATCATTTAATTTACAGAACATGCCCACAACTTGATGTTGTTTTTTTTTTATTATTGTGAAGCAAACAACACCTAGGACAAAATAACAGATAAAGTCACTGTGCATAACTATTCACCCCCCTATAGTCAATACTTTGTAGAGCCACCTTTTGCGGCAATCACAGCTCCAAGTCACTTTGGATCAGTCTCTATGAGCTTGCCACATCTTACCACTGGGATTTTTGCCCACTCCTCCTTGCAAAACTGCTCCAGCTCCTTCAAGTTGGATGGTTTGTGCTTGTAAACAGCAATCTGTAAGTCTGACCGCAGATTTTCTATTGGATTGAGATCTGGGCATTGACTTACCCATTCCAACACATTTACATGTTTCCCCTTAAACCACTCAAGTGTTGCTTTAGCAGTGTGTTTGGGGTCATTGTCCTGCTGGAAGGGGAACCTCCGTCCTAGCCTCAAATCACGCACAGAGTGGTACAGGTTTTGCTCAAGAATATCCCTGTATTTAGCAACATCCATCTTTTCCTCAGCTCTGACCAGTTTCCCAGTCCAGCTGCTGAAAAACATCCCCACAGCATGATGCTGCCACCACCATGTTTCACTGTGGGGATGGTTTTCTTTGGGGGATGTGATGTGTTGGGTTTGCGCCAGACATAGCGTTTTCTTTGATGGCCGAAAAGTTCAATTTTAGTCTCATCAGACCAGAGCACCTTCCTCCATACATTTTGGGAGTCTCCCACATGCCTTTTTCCCAAACTCAAAGTGTGCCATTTTGTTTTTTGCTGAAAGTAATGTCTTTCTTCTGGCCACTCTGCCATAAAGTCCAACTCTATGGAGCGTACGGCTTATTGTCCTCCTATGTACAGATACTCCAGTCTCTGCTGTGGAACTCTGCAGCTCCTCCAGGGTTACCTTAGGTCTCTGTGCTGCCTCTCTGATTAATGCCCTCCTTGCCCGGTGCGTGAGTTTTGGTGGGCGGCCATCTCTTGGCAGGTTTGCTGTTGTGCCATGTTCTTTCCATTTGGTTATGATAGCTTTGATGGTGCTCCTGGGGATCATCAAATATTTTGATATTTTTTTATAACCTAACCCTGACTTGTACTTCTCAGCAACATTGTCCCTTACTTGTTTGGAGAGTTCCTTAGTCTTTATGGCAGTGTTTGGTTAGTGGTGCCTCTTGCTTAGGTGTTGCAGCCTCTGGGGCCTTTCAGAAAAGGTGTGTATATGTAATGACAGATCATGTGACACTTAGATTGCAGACAGGTGGACATCATTTCACTAATTATGTGACTTCTGGAGTTAATTGGTTGCACCAGAGCTTTTTATGGACTTCATAACAAAGGGGTGAATACATACGCACATGCCAATTTTCTGTTTTCTATTTATAAAAAATTGTTTTATGTATATATTTTTCTCATTTCACTTCACCAACTTAGACTATTGTGTTCTGATCCATCACATACAATTCAGATTCACAAAACATTGAACTTAAGGCTGTAATGTAACAAAATAGGTAAAAAGTCAAGGGGGTGATTACTTTTGCAAGGCACTGTATGTACGTTTGATTTTAAGATGAAAAACGGGGCCCTCCATTCTTTTGCAATGTGTAAAAATTGTTTTTGCCTTGTACGTTACCCCTGTATAGCACAACGGTATATGTTGGCATGTTACAAATAAAGGATCACATATAATAGTTGTCAAACTGTGATTCGTCGTCACGCTTGCGACAAATCGCAGTTTGACAACTAAGACCGGTCGCATCAGCCACGCATGCGCATTGCGCTGGTTGTGCACGCCGTCAGCCGCACATGCGCACGACAAAGGGAGGAAGAGGCACACAGTGGAGGAGGGGAGAGACACACAGGGGAGGGGAAAGGCACATAGGGGAGGAGGGGAAAGGCACACAGGGGAGGAGGGGAAAGGCACACAGGAGAGTAGGGGAAAGGAACACAGGGGAGGAGGGGAGAGACACAGGGGAGGAGGGGAGAGACACAGGGGAGTGAGAGAAGGGGGAAGAGGCACAGGGGAGTGAGAGGAGGGGGAAGAGATACAGGGGAGGGAGAGGGAAAAGACACAGGGGAGGGGGAAAAGGCACAGGGGAGGTAAATGGGGGGGGCGGGGGAAGTGACTCGATGGAGGGGTGGAAGAGAAGGGAGGAAGAGACACACAGTGGACTAGGGGAGAGGCACACAGGGGAGGAGGGGGGAGAGACACACAGGGGAGAAGGGGGAAGAGACACACAAGGGAGTGAGAGAAGGGGGAAGAGACACAGAGGAGTGAGAGAAAGGGGAAGAGACACAGAGGAGTGAGAGAAGGGGGAAGAGACACGGGAGTGAGAGGAGGTGGAAGAGATACAAGAGAGGTAAATGGGGGAAGAGACACAGGGGGGATAGGGAGGAAAGAGACACAGGGAATGGGGAAAAGACACAGGAGGGAGAGGGGGGAAAAGACATAGAGGAGGGAGAGGGGGTAAGAGACACATGGGAGAGAGGGGGAAAGAGACACGGGAGGAGGAAAGAGACACATGGGAGGGAGGAAAGAGACACAGGGGATGGGGAAAAGACACAGGAGGGAGAGGGGGGAAAAGACACATGGGAGGAAGAGGGGGAAGAGACACGGGGAGGGGCTAACAGACACAGGGGAGGGAGAACAAACACGGGGTGGGAGAGGTGGGGAAGAGACACAGGAGGGAAAGAGACACAGGGAGGGAGAGGAGGGGGGAAAGAGACACAGGGGAGGGGGAAAAGACACATGGGAGGGAGAGGGGGGAAGAGACACAGGGGAGGAGGGAACAGACAGGAGAGGGAGAGGTGGGGAAGAGACACAGGGGAGGGGGAAGAGACACAGGGGAGGGGGGAACAGACACAGGAGAGGGGAACAGACACATTGGAGGTAGAGGTGGGGAAGAGACACATGAGGGGAAGAGACACATGGGAGGGAGAGGGGGAAGAGACACGGGATGGGTAAAGAGACCCCTGTGGAGGGGGGAACAGACACAGGGGTGGGGGGAACAGACACAGGGGAGGGGGGAACAGACACAGGGGGGATAGGGAGGAAAGAGACACAGGGGAGGGGGAAAAGACACAGGAGGGAAAGGGGGGGAAGACACAGAGGAGGGAGAGGGGGGAAGAGACACATGGGAGAGAGGGGGAAAGAGCGAGGGGGAGAGACACAGGGAAGGGGGAAAGAGACACAGGGAGGGGGAAAGAGACAAGGGGGGAAAGAGACACGGGAGGAGGAAACAACATGGGAGGGAGGGAAGAGACACATGGGAGGAAGAGGGGAAAGAGACACAGGGAGGGGCTAACAGACACAGGGGAGGGGGAACAAACACAGGGGTGAGAGAGGTGGGGAAGAGACACAGGAGGGAAAGAGACACAGGGAGAGAGGGGAGGGGGGAAAGAGACACAGGGGAGGGGGAAAAGACACAAGGGAGGGAGAGGGGGAAGAGACACAGGGGAGGAGGGAACAGACATGAGAGGGAGAGGTGAGGAAGAGACACGGGGAAGGGGGGAGAGACACAGGGGAGGGGGGAACAGACACGGGAGATAGAGGTGGGGAAGAGACACATAAGGGGAAGAGACAAATGGGAGGGAGAGGGGGAAGAGACACAGGGGAGGGAGAGGTGGGGAAGAGACACAGGGGAGGGGTAAAGAGACCCCGGTGGAGGGGGGAACAGACACAGGGGAGGGAGAGGTGGGGAAGAGACACATGGGACGGAGAGGATGGGGGGAAGAGACAAAGGGGAGTGAGAGGAGGGGGGAAGAGACAGGGGAGTGAGAGGTGGGGGGAAGAGACAGGGGAGTGAGAGGAGGGGAAAGAGACAGGGGAGGGAGAGGAGGGGGGAAGATAAACAGGGGAGGGAAATGGGGGGAAACAAGGGAGACACGAGGGACGTGGGAAGAGACAGTGGGGGGACGGGAGAAAGAGATACAGTGGACGGGGGAAGAGACAGGGGAGGCGGGAATAAAGCACAGGGGAGGGAGAGGGGGGAAAGAGACACATGGGCGGGGGAAAGGGACACATAGGAGGGTGGGGGGTTAAAAACACATGGGGAAGGAGACACAAGGGAGGGAGAGGAGGTGGGAAATGAGACAAAAGGGAGGAAGTAGACAGGGGGAGAGACTCGCAATAAGCGCCAAAGGCTCTCATTGCGAGGCCCGTGATGAGCGCCAAAGGTGCTCATCGCGAGGCCAGTAATGTAGAGGGGAAGGCTCCCATTGTGTGGCAAACAGCATTGCCAGGCTTCACTTTTTATTGCCTCCATTTTTGACGGGTAAGTCGCTAGTAACAAAATAATAAAGAAAAACATCTTGGTTTTAGCAGTTAGTATATATGGGTAGCCATGACTGTTAGCTTTCTACTCCAGTACATGAGGGGGTGGGTAAGAGCAGGGAAAGCAAATGTTCACTTGTTGGGAGTGTGGTTGCTTGTGAAGTATGTGTAGGGGCGGTGGAGACATGATAAATTCTGAAGGTTGAAGTTACTCTCAAATGAGACCACAAATATTGCTAACTACAGCTAATTAAATCCGTGCTCTAGAGGTCTAAAATGGAAGCCTGAGATTACTAAAATTAAGATTTCCTTTAAGAATGTGCTCTTTCTGAAAAATACAGTAATTGACAATAAATTCACTATGGTGCACTTACGTATGTGTAAGAGCCTTCTGTGAGGAATAAGCATTGAATAAGTACAAACAGTTGTACCCTCCAAGATTGGATTAATGGAGAATATGTTAATAAGCTGGCCATGTTGTAAGTCACACACAGTTTGTTAGGAAATTGGCCATTTTGAGAGTATGTCAAGATGCTGGGTTTATCTAAATGTATCCAAAATGGAGACAGAAAGTTGGCTGCATCTATTCTGCCTTTAAATAATATTATCATTGCATTTTGGAACCAGAAATAGTGGATCAGCTATAGAGAAAACAACAAGCTCACATGGCAAGACACATTTGGCAGTGGGAGAACGCACCATATTGCATTTCATAGTCACTTATCAAAATATATCCCATGGGGAAAGATAGCACAGATGCAATGTCAGCTTTAAGTGTTAGGGCAATATAATTTTTAGATACAATCTACAAACCATAAAGCTTTGATAACTAATAGGAGATGAATAAAACATCTCATACCTACAATGTGTTCATTAGGAATTTGAATGAGTGAATAAAAAAAGAAGGATACTGTTTATAAGTGAAGCGTACATCTACACACCATAGTTGTTTTCAAGCTAAATATAGATAGGTTATAACTTAATAGGGCTTATGTATTAAATGTCCCAGAAGGCTGTATCCCATCGACAGTTAACTTACACTTTGGAGTGTTGGATATTTCTGGATGTGTTAGAGATGTCCCATAGGATAGATATGGAGATTATATGCAAGACATCTCAAACATTTCCCCCATAATGCATACGTCCCACTGTCTGTGTTTTGCTCTAGTACTTTTTATCCCTTCTATTAAGATCAATGTAGTTGTTTAGTGGGTACCTGGTTGTCCAGTGGTTAGGATTCGGTGCTTTCACTGCTGTGACCTGGGTTCTATTCCAATCAGGGAACCAAGAGGTCACACCACCCTGTAGCCAAGCAGGGATGGGCCTGGTCAGTACCTGGATGGGAGACCACCTAGGTGAAAGGAACTGGCAACACACTCCAGTATTTCTGCCATGAATACCAAGTGGATCAGCATGGTGAGTTGCAGACCATGACGTCACTGAAAATCAGACGCGACTGAGCAACACAAACACACTTGTTTTGTTGTGATATAATGCACGAAAAATCTGTCTTATCTACTCATCTATACAACTGTATAGGTGTTCATTGGAAAAAGAAGAAACAAACCCATTATAGATACTTAGACTGGTCTAAAGGGATAAGTGACTATAAAGTGCAATAATAATAATGTAGAAGTACTGATAGATGGCAGAAATACAGGTCCAGACTGTGAGACCTATATGTTTGCTCTATACAATTCATAAAGTGGCACTTTATAGTCACTTATCACTTTAGACCAGAGGATTTAGTGTTCACTTCTACAGTTCCCCAATTCTATTTATTAATTAAGATAGTCCTTATAATCTTTTCAAATTTCACTACGCATAGGATCTCGTCAGAATTACACGATTTTACTTATGTTTTAATATTAATTAATAAACGTTAAGTTTTACTTATCTGCTGTTCTATATTGTCATTAGGGCAGAGGGTGTGCACTTACATACACAAGGATACTTTTTCTTTCCCTTCTCCTACTGTGACAAAAAAATACAGGACTTAATATGGACTTGGGTTTTCTAACACATTATAACAATTTCATGCACAT
Organism: Discoglossus pictus; assembly: GCA_027410445.1. Taxonomy (NCBI): domain Eukaryota; kingdom Metazoa; phylum Chordata; class Amphibia; order Anura; family Alytidae; genus Discoglossus; species Discoglossus pictus. The sequence goes on from CM050166.1 coordinate 343,751,050, forward strand.
TTTTCTTATTTTACCATAACAGGCTTGTCACTCAGTGAGATGTTTTTGCAAAGGAGATATATCACTGTGGACTACAGTGCTCTGTTTTTACATGTATATATTAATGTATATGTGTATATAGTATGTGTATATATATTTCCTTTATTATGTTGTTTTTATTCCTCCTATATATATTTACCTGCTGATGTCAGATGCTGTCTCCACTCTCTCTGCATCTGCTGTTTTTATTCAAACAGAGGGTTCCATTTCATGTCAGTATTGCTTCAGACTTGATAAAGAGAGGTCAAACCACTCGAAAGCTTGCCAGTATAATTAAGGTGTCTGTCCAATACAAAAGGTATCATAATATACTGCAATACTTATTATTAATCTATATATATATATATATATATATATTTATAGATTAATAATTACTAAATTACTATATATATATATATGTCCCAGCTCAACTTCCCAGGATGCAGTGTAATAACTGTTTTTCTCAGAACTCTGAGCTGGAAGCAGGTTTTTTAACTTGCTTTGGACATTCAAGTGTGAACACAGATGTACTTTTTATGTAATGTACTACTGTAGGGTGGAGAGCTTCTATCGCTCTTTTGCCCACCATATTATAAATGATTGTTGTGGTGAACCACCTACTCATAATTTCCACAACACGGGCTGAGATCCCGCTCCATGCTGATGATAGCCAGTAAGCTTGAAACAGCTGTACATGGATTGGACACTCAGCCTGTGTTTATTCCAACCTTGGCTTTGCATTAAAGCTGTGTAATACAGCATGCATAAGCTTAAAGGAAGCCATGTTTGATAATGGCTACGGAATGAAGAGCGAGGCATTTGTGTATATATATATATATATATATATATATATATATATATATATATATAAAATCAGTATTGCACTATATAAAAATATATAATATATGGTGCATGGAAACTCTTGAAAAGCCCACTGATATTTTTACTCTAGTCACCCATTTTTGTAATTATGCAGTATTGCACTAATTAGCAGAATTAAGCTTGATAGTGTCTATATGCAAAATGTAAAAGAGGCAGCGAAAACTGACAGTACTTTAATTAGACTATTGGAAAGCATTATCAGGACACAGCCTTCTGAGACTGCTGCTATCAGAGCCAGATAAGAAAAGATATGTAACCACACATAACAATATAGTACATAATAGAAGAAAATAGTCCATGAGTTCAGGGCGGTGACAGTTTGGTCTTGGGTCATATATGCCCTTGCTGCTGGCCCCCATAAGTCAGTCATGACAGCTATGACAGTCCCCCCTTTCAGACGCAGCATCCAGGCTGTTATCCACACGGATAGCTAATTGAATGCGGCTAAACCCAATCTGTCCATATGTCCTTGGTTTGGGTGTCGTACCAGCCCAGCAGCATCCCTTATTCCCAGTAGAAATTACTCCCAAACGCCATTGGGGAAAATGTGGAAGACCATTCCCCCAGGCCTCCCTCTGGCCATGCAAATGCCCCCTCAAGTGCCTGCGTTTTTTTTGGGAACTAGGAGCATACATATACTCCTTTGTGGCAAAAACAAACGATAATCCCAGTAGGTGCCCTGCAAGCTTGATATGCTGGCTGGCATCAGAGATCTGAACCTTGGCTGTAGTCTCCATCCCCCTGGCTTGAAACATGGCCTGGGCACTGTACTCCACCTTACCCCCGCTCACCTGGATCAATGGTCTGGGCATGGGCCTCCATTTCTCCCTCTCCTTGGACCACAGTCAGTGCACTGTGCTTCAGCATACCTATTAAATTAGAAGCCTGTAGCGAAATTGGCAAGCCCACAAGGGCTGCAGGCTTGAAATTCGTTTTTTTTAGTTCAGAGGCAAACTGGCATTTTTTTCTGGTTTGTAAAGATAATTTAACAAAAAGTAAAAAAAAAAAAAGTATAGCTCAGCCCTCTTGGGCACTCAATGCTTGTTTCATCTTCCCCCATGGTTTCCAGATGTATTTGGAGTGGTCTAGAAAGTTCCCTTGTTTTGATTATACATTTTTTGTCAATACTCTTATCTCTCCCGGGGGAGCAATAAACTACAATAATGCTTGTTTATATGAGTTGGTCAGCCCCGGATAAGAGTTAATACTGTGCTCTTCTGCTGCCATTAAACATGGAGCAGTAAATAGTAACTTTTGGTCATGAGAATTCCAGACAACAAGTGTCACAACGTCTGAATGGACTTGATATGATATTGTGTCCTAGGGCCTACTTCTGAGCGCAAATACATAGTTACATAGTATTTGAGGTTGAATAAAGACTTTTAGTTCATCAAGTTCAACCTTTTTAGATCTCTTCTGATCCTTTTAATAAGTGGAAGGCAAACAGAAAAAAAAAACATTGAAACTTTGCCAATTGTCTCATGAGAAAGAAAAAAAGCAAAATTCCTTCCTCACCCCAGATACTGGCGATCAAATTCCTCCCTGGATAAATACTCCCTCTCTAATTATCCAGGATAACCTTGAATGCCCTCTTTATTCAAAATTATATCTAACCCCTTTTTAAAGTTATCTATCAAGTTCACTGTCACCACGTCCTTTGGTAGAGAATTCCACAGTTTAATCACCCTAACTGGGATGAACCCGTTTCTTTCTTCAAGGTGAAGTCTTTTTTCCTCTAACCTCAAGGGATGTCCTCTTGTCAGTTGAAAACCTCTTGGCACAAATAGTTCACTAGACAAAGCCTTGTATTGACCCTGGATATATTTATATAAGGTAATCATATGCCGTCTTAGACGCCTTTTTTCTAGGGTAAATAAGTTTAATATGGTTAGTATTTCTTCATAACTTAGCCTCTCCATTCCCCTTATTAGTTGTGTTGCCCTTCTCTGTACTTTTTCCAGCTCTAAAATGTCCTTTTTACGAAGTGGTGCCCAAAATTGTACTCCAAATGAGGGCGCACTAGAGATTTGTACAGTGACAGACTTATATCTGCTTCCCTGGCTTCTATACCATTCTTAATACGAGTTAATATTTTACTTGCCTTTGGAGCTGCTGCTTGGCATTGAGCACTGTTACCTAGGCGGTTGTCCACAAGTACTCCCAATGCCTTTTCAATATCAGATACCACTAGATTTGCTCCATTAAGATGATAAATTGCATGGCTATTTTTCCTTCCCAAATGCATAACTTTACATTTATTTGTATTAAATTTCATCTGCCATTTAGCTGCCCATTTCTCTAATTTATGCAAATTCCTTTGTAGGGAAAGTACATCAATATCTGATTTAATTACCTTACACAACTTAGTGTCATCAGGACAACTTAGTGCCATTCTTAAATATAGGTATCACATCTTTTCTCAGCTTTTCTCCAGTCATCTGTAGCAACCCTGTGGTGAGTGAGTCTTGAAAAGTTAGATTTAATGGTTTGGCTATTACAGAACTCAGTTCCCTCAGTACATTTGGATGTATTTTATCAGGACCTGGAGCTTTTTTAACATTTTATTTTTTGGATTTCCTCCTGTGTTAACCAGTTATTTAATGATGGTAGTGTAGCCCGATTATGTTGCCGTGTCCCAACCACTGGTACCTCCCTTGTATATACACAAGAAAGGAACCTATTTAGCTCATCTGCATTTTCCTGGTCACTAATTATCAGACGGCCTGTATCACATTGTAATGTTCCTATAGTTTCCTTCCTGGCCTTCTTCCCATTCATTTATTTAAAAAAATATGTTAAGGTTAGTCTTTGGGCCTCTGTTCCCTCTTTCTTGTATAATTGAAATGTATTTTTTTCCCTTATCATTGTTAAGCCACATGGGATGTGATTTACTCCTATTCATTTTATTTCCACATGGTACATGTCAATGTGTACGTATGTTTAGTAAGGATTTGAATGTTGTCCATTTATTTTTAGTATTTTCCCCTGTAGGTTCTTTGTCCCAGTCTATATGTAGTATTGCTGCCCTTAGCCCATTAAAGTTAGCCCTTTTAAAATTTTGAGTTTTTTGTTGGCCCTTTACAACTCTGTTTTTTGTATTCAATCTCAAATAAAACTGTGTTGTGATCCCTGCTCCGCAAGGGTTCCCCTATTTTAACATTTGCTATTATATCAATACTAGCGACTTGCCCGTCAAAAATAACGGCAATAAAATTTGAAGCCTATCAATGCTATTTGCCACACAATGCGAGGCTCCCCCCCCCCCCCCCCCTAACTTGCAGGCCTCGCGATGAACGCCTGCGGCTCTCATTGCGAGCCTCTTCCCCCTCTACTTTAGGGGCCTCCCCTGTGTCTCTTTCCCCCCTCTTCCTCCCCTTTGTCTCTTCCCCCTCTCTCCCTCCCCTGTGTCTCTTTCCCACCCTCTCCCTCCCCTCTCTCTCTTTGGACCCCTCTCACAGCTTTGAAAACATTTGCTGGCTTGGCGGTGGTTAAACCTGTAACTTTTTTTCAAGCCTGTAGAGCTTAAATCATAAATGGGCAACCTGTAACTTTTTTAAATTGCGTTACCAACAAACTCACAATTATGAGAAATATTATATGTGATCATTTGTGATGTCTAAATCCAAGATAGCCTAGTTTCTAGTAGGTTCTTGTATAACCTGGATCAAATAATTATCCCTGAGTGTACTCAAGAACCTGCTCCCTTCGGCTGCACTGCTGGTCTCATTTATCCAGTTTATTTCAGAGTAGTTAAAATCTCCCATTATAAGAACTTGCCCATGCGTAGCTGCTTTATCTATCTGCAATTCATCACCCTCAACTATATTTGGGGTTTTATAGCATTTCCTACCAATATGCATTTAGAATAAGCTCCTCTGCTGTTTAACTCAACCCACAATGAGATTCATTTCACAATTTTTCAGTAATGCCTATTACGGTAAGTCCCATTTTTCTTGTACCGCTTATAATTCTAGCTCGCCCATTTTCACAGGCAAACTTCTTGCATTAGCAAGCATACTCTATGTTGCTCTTAATCCACCTGATCCACAACATGTCAAACCCGAGCACCCGGGAGACAGCAGACTGTTCGATTGCTGGGATCTGGGTGACAAATCACCCTGCCTACCTTCCTAATAATAATAATAATAGAGTCCCTTCTCACGTCTGTTAGAGGGAACAGCTCTATCTGGCATTGCCATTCCTGAATGGACATCCCCAACAGTTTCACTCAATCTGGCAAATTATTATTATTATTATTATAGTTTATTTATAACGCGCTGACATATTCCGTAGCGCTGTACATAAATTAGGTTCAGACAATAATAAATACAGATTAACATTTAGCAAACGGCCCTGTCTTTGATCTGTTTGTGTTTGTCAACTCAGAACTGCCCCGCCTCCTGCTACTGTTCCCCCTGCTTCCACTTGTACCTGTAACCCAGCTACCTTCCTGGACATCCTCACTAGCCCCAGCTCCATCCTCCATGCTAGGCCAAGCTAAACTGTGCTCTGTGAGCACCAACTCCCTTTCCAGTGGAGCATTATCACTAAGTGCTGCAATTCTCTTCACTAGTTCTCCAATTTGAGCATCCAGAGAGGCAACATACTCACACCTGCCACAGAGGTATGAACCCTGGTGGATCATCTGTTCCAGTAGTGCATACATGTGGCAGGATGTACACTCCGTGAGGTTGCCAGTGGACAAACTCATGATTACCAGTTACAAAAATACAGTGAGAAAACAAATCAATGTATTTGTATAAAAATTGCTTTTCTGCACCTTAACCCAAACAAAACAAAAAAACATTTATATATTTTTTTTCTATTTTTTCTTATAATGCCCATTTTCTTTTAACCCTATAGCTTCCTTCACTTATTCACAGAGCAGATTCAAACAGAACACCACACAAGTGCACACAGATATACTTTTACACAGGCCAAACCACACCTATTCTCACTTGGAAAATGATTACAGAGCACAGGACAGAAAAACACCCTTTAGCATCCTGCACTTATTCACAGAGTAGATTCAAAGATGTAGTGAATACATAATTTAAACTTTACACAATTACCCAACTCATCCTATTAGATCAAATCATTTGGTCCCATCCTGTTTTTTGTGAGCCGCTGTTTTCATTCCACCGTGTGCACGTGCTTGTGCCACCATCTTGTGGTGAAAATGAGTTACTAGCCCGCATCCAGCGGGCCGATAGTTGACGCAATGGTCTAGATTCAGCGCCGCCGAGTTGCGTCACATCGGCGGGGGGAATATTTATTTTCCTATACTAACTAATTGTCACCACTAGAGGGCGATGCAAAACAGTTCTGTCTGTGGGTAGGTCTCCTGGTTTGTGTATAATCCATCCGGTGCTGTGTTTAAAGCTGGGAAATACAGCAAGCATATGCTTAAAAGAAGCCGTGTATTATTATCATTTATTTGTAACGCGCCAACATATTTCGTAGCGCTAATGTAATGTATAAAGTGGTTTTGGATTAACAGAGTAAATGTGTATTGTGGTTTCATTTGCATGTCTCCGCTCAGTTTCCCAGAGTGCAGTGTATCAACTGTATTTCTGAGTAATATGAGCAGGAAATACGTTTAATAACTTATTTTTTTAGACATTTAAATGGAAGCACAAATGTACTATTCATTGTTTATACCAGTCTACGCTGAAGGGCTTCTATCACCCTTCAGCCCACCATAAGTGAAATGAATGATAAATATATATATATTTATTTCTTTTTTAATTATATAAAAATGTAGTTAATTGAATAATCAGGAATTTTGCAGTATATTGTGATACCTTTTTTATTGGACAAACATATTAGATGAAAAGATAAGCTTACAAGAGTTACCCTCTCCTTTTCAAGTCAGAAGTAATACTGAATAAATGTATCCAGGGCAGAGACTCAGTGACGGAAGTCATGAATATTTTTTTTTTCAGTAAAGTCTAAAAAGTATTTTTAGGTTTTGGATGGAGTGATTATTCTGGGTTAAAAGGTGTCCAACTCGGGTACAATGACAGTTTTCATTGTGCTTTTTGATGCAAAGTCTGCTAAGATTCATCCTTAGATGTCATTTTTGGCTGGTTTACCCAATCTAACAGCCCCTTTCACATACAGAACATTGTATTATGTACACTACATTGGATGATGCACATGAATATGACCCCCTGATGTTATAGGTCCTATTGTTATGTGTGGCTGTTTCCTCTTCACAGATGTGTTGACATAGTTTTCAGCAAATTTTATTGCAAGGTTTTGTACCATATATATAACATTTTGGCCATGATCAAGTTTAGTTTTCTCAACAGACCATTTATAAGATGTCTGTGACAACCCCCATAGTTGAGGGGCAACGTGCACCTCAATGTTCTCCCATTAAGTTGTGACATTTGTGTTCAATCTCACATCTCTTAGCAAACCCCTCTTAGGGAAACTCTGGAAACCACAGGTTGCAAGCTCAGCCCTATGGTTACTGACTTATTAAAACAAAAAAACACTGTTACATCCCTTTAATTAGAATGAACTTCATATAAGAAATAGACTCAGACACCCTGAATGCTAGAGTCAGACTCACTCAAACTTTAAAGGCTTCCCAAACAGAGCATTTCAGAAAAGTAAAGACACAAAGAAAAAACAACATTAACATGAATTGGGCAGTGTACAAGTTTGAATTCCCCGCTTGAATGCACAAACACCAATGAGCTGGATAGACGTGCTGCTTGAATTGGCATTGCCCAATCAGAATAGTCCTGTGTCCGTTGGGACAGGGATGATGTCACAGAAGTGTCAGCGCTCTCCTGGGGGCTGGTCTGTTATTTGAGCTGAAAGCAAGCAGCCCCCTAGAACAAAGGAAAGGCATGAATGAACTACCGTAGTTCAAACTGGCTACAGGCTATGGGCCATATTCAATTGTGATTAGGCCAATTGAATAGGGGTCTATATAAGCACACAGCATATTTTTTTTACAGACGTTTTTAGTTAGTGAAGACCTTGCTTTTGGATAGAAGTTAACTAACTAAAAACGTCTGTAAAAAAAAATATGCTATGTGCTTATAAAAAGCCCTATTCAATTGGCCAAATCACAATTGAATGAGGCCCTATGAGTTCCATTGTATCTGCTACTGGCGACCAAATATTACAATAGCCGTAAAACACACTATATCCTTTAAACATTACACATAAAAGCAGTCAGAATTCCCCCAAAAATCGGTCATGACAATGTCAGTTGACTTAAGGGATCTTTCTAAGTTGTCCAAACCTTACACCTTCTGTAATATTCAATATACCTCCTAATTGGAAGAAAGTGGGCTATTCCCGTAGCTGTCAGGCTGTTAGTATAAATTTGAAATACAAATTACAATGAGGAGGAAAAAAACTATTTAAGCATTTTTTTATTCAATGCATTTGTTTGTAACTTGGTATGTTTATTGTCCTTTTGTCAAAGAAACAAAAATACAAAACTCTGCAAGTAAGTCTTAACCCATTTGTACATTTAGATCAAAATCTATATTTTTGTCATCTCTCTTCAGCTTTCCTTTATAATATTTCTAAATGAAAAACTTTGAGCTAAGAAATTTTGCTCTTAGAAGCACTAGATTTGCATTTAATGAGGGGTCTTAACCACATGTGGCTAGTTACTGAATTAATAAATTAATTAACAAGCTACAGACAGAGCCTATGCTTAATACTAGATAATTACAGACAAATTCACACATTCTGCCAGACCTCATAATGGACTGTCAGGGTATCAGTCAGACATTATAGATTATTAAGATCTTAATTATAAAAGTATTATTAACCATGACTTTCTCTTCACATTTCACAGCTGCCTTTCTACACATCACTGCTCACAAACCCACATTACTCACCCAAAGTAAAGCAAGGGAGAGATAAACCTTAGTTACCCTCATTTATTTTTATTTACTTATCTTTAATAAAGTTTTATCCAAATGCTTTAAAGGTATATGCAAGTTTCCCTGGTTTTAAATGTTACTAATCTAACAGACACTGATTAACAGTAGAATATACATTGCATTGAAAATTCAATAAACCTATAGATTTATTTGCAGTAAACTGAAATCTTGATTTCCATACCCCCAAAGGTATCTACATCAGCAACCTATACTAGCCTATAGCAACACTGCACCCAAGTACAGTTTTTAACCTGTTTGTTACTCACCTACAGCCTTATTAAATTGCAATTCGGCAAATTGAAAAGGGCTCTAATTAAGCAGACAGCATATTTTTTTACAGAAGTGTTTAGTTAGTGAACTTCTATCCAATAGCAAGGTCTTCACTAACTAAAAACTTCTGTTAAAAAAATAAATGCTATGGCCCTCATTCAATTGCAATTCTGCCAATTGAATAGCGCTCCAAATAAGCATTTAACATATTTTTTTAAAATAAGTTTTTAGTTAGTGAAAACCTTGCTTTTGAAAAGATGTTTACTAACTAAAAACTTCTTTAAAAAAAATATGTTAAATGCTTATTTAGAGCGCTATTCAATTGGCAGAATTGCAATTGAATGAGGGCCTATGTGTTTAAATAGAGCCCTATTCAATTGGCCGAATTGCAATTTAATAAGGCGGCTAATTGCTGCAGAGTGCTATGTGCATGTTGTAAAAATGAAATGCTTTGGCAGCGTCACTGCTTGGAAAGGAGGGAGGGAGAGATCTGCAGTAGCAGGGCACACCTCAGTTGTTGTACTGAGCATGTCAGAAGCCACTGACATGCAGACTGTTACATTGTTGTACCTGCCTCTGATTGGCTACAAATAAATATTTATTTTATTTTATGCAGTGTGCCAGAAGCTGTGAGGTGTGTCAAGATGTTGTTGGGCATATTGTAACCAGGCTTTTTTGTGGCATTGGTGCAGTAAAGGCTTCTTTCTTGCATCTCGACCATGCAGCTAATTTTTGTTCAAGTATCGTCGTAGTGTGCTCCCTGAAACAACCACACCATCTTTTTCCAGAGCAGCCTGTATTTCTCCTGGCAGTTGTGGCTGAAATCTTTCTTAATCTACGTGACTTGGCTTGGTATCAAGAGATCCCCTTATTTTCCACTTCTTAATAAGTGATTGAACAGTACTGATTGGCATTTTAAAGGTTTTGGATATCTTTTTATATTCTTTACCACCTTTATGAAGTTCTATTACCTTGTTACACAGCTCTTTTGACAGTTCTTTTCTGCTCCCCATGGCTCAGTATCTAGCCTGCTCAGTGCATCTACATGAGAGCTAACAAACTCATTGACTATTTATACACAGACACTAATTGCATTTTAAAAAGCCACAGGTATGGGAAATTAATCTTTTATTGCCATTTTAATCTGTGTGCGTCATCTTGTGTGTCTGTAACAAGGGCACAAATTCAAGGGCCATTTGGGTGATTTCTGTTATCATTATGATTTAAAAAGGAGCCAAACAACTATGTGATAATAAATGGCTTCATATGATCACTATCCTTCAATAAAATACTTTTTTTTGCATCATCAGTCATATTTTCAAAATAAATGCCAACATTTCACAATTTCTGCCAGGGTATGCAAACTTTTGAGCACAACTGTACATAGGGTACAGCTAGATTCACAACACCTTAAATGCTGCCTTATTGTAGATGACTTACTATGCACTCTCACCAAACCTCTTACTTCAGTTCCTTCTTATGCACACCCCGTATTCACATATGGACAATTTTCGGGCTTAAAAATACATTTGGATAAGGGCGAGAGTTTAAATAAAACTCTTCCTCCAAAAGTAGTTAAACTCCTCCAACTTAATTTTAACTTCTCCTGGCCCAAAACATGCATCATATATCTAGGAATAAATATTACTGGAAAGATCTTTATCATGCCAATTACTACTCTATCTATCCTCTATCTCTGCCTATAAAGAACTTAGAGACAATATATAAAAACTAGGAAATTGCCTGTCAAAAATGACGGCAATAAAATTGTAAGGCTGGCAATGCTGTTTGCCACACAATGTGAGGCTTTTGTTCCTCTGAGCACCATTTGCGTGGCTAAGTTCTGCATGCCTGGCCTTGCTGAGCCTCGTTTTCATCCTGTTTTAGAATTTTTACGTTTTTTCGGCCGCCGTTTTATCCAGTTTCAGTGATTTTCAATCGATAAAAAAGACAACATATGTCTCAAATTAACTTGCAACCTCACTCACAGGCTCACTGGCTCTCCCCTTATGCTGTGTGAGAGTGAAAAGTAAGTTAATTTGAGGCATATTTGTGTTTTTCAGGATTTTCCAGTTTGGTGGTTCGGCCGTTAAAGTCGTATTTTTGTGAGCCCCGCAGTCCATCTACATGCATTGGGTCCTAAGGCTTGCAAAAGGGGGCCGACAACTCACAGTACATACAGTACAAACAACTATATAGGTGACTAGCGAATTTCCCGTCAAAAAATGACAGCAATAAAATTGTAAGCCAGGCAATGCTGCCACACAATGTAAAGCTTTTGTTTCTCTGAGCACCTACAATGAGCGAACCCTTCCTCCTGTCTACTGAATGGTCCGCTCATTGCAGGGTTCATTAACCTGCAAGTTTTGTGCTTGGGAATGCCATGTGTCTCTTTCCAGCATCCCCCCCCTTGTCCCTTCCCTGTGTGTTTCTCCTCTATGTGTCTGCTGAATGTTTGTGTGGCTCGCGCTGACTGCCGTTTATTTTCAAAGTCCCGACTGCCTTGTGTTGTTGGTGTAAGTGTCTTTGCCGTTGTGTATTTTCTAAGTCCTGCGTGCCTGGCGTTGTTCGTGTAAGTGTTACTGTCTTAGCTGTTGTGTATTTTCTAAGTCTCGCATGCCTGGCTTTGCTCAGCCTCGTTTTCATCCAGTTTCAGATTTTTGTACGTTTTTCGTCCGCCATTTTTTTCTCGCTTAGCTCAAAATCACTTTCAACCTCACTCCCAGACTTCCTGGCTCTTCCCCTGTGCTGTGTGTGAGTGTGTTTTAATTTATTTTTTTATTAGTTTTTTTATTATTTTTCATCTTTTTTGTCTTTTTTGATTTCCGCAGTTAGGCCGTTAAATTAGTATTTTTGCAAGGTCGGATTTTTGTGCCCCCCAGACTCCGAGGTCGGAATTTTTTTTCTAAGTTTGCGTTCCTCAACTGCTTACAGCCTAAGTGCTGCATGCCTCAACTGCTCAACTCTGTCCTGCGTGCTTAAATGCCTCAACTGCTCGCCTCGCAGGGCAATGAGCACCAAAGGCCTAAGTCCTGCGAGCTAGGAAGGCTTCAATTCCTCAAAGGCTCGCATCACTTCATGAGGCTTGCAAGCGTGACAACAAATCACAGTTTAAAAAGTATAAAACAGTGCCTTGCAAAAGTATTCACCCCCCCCCCCCTTGGCATTTTTCGTGTTTTGTTGCCTCACAACCTGGAATTAACATGGATTGTTTGAGGATTTGCATCATTTCATTTACAGAACATGCCCACAACTTTGAAGATGTTTTTTATTTTATTTTATTGTAAAGCAAACAACAAATAGGACAAAATAACAGAAAAAAGTCAATGTACATAACTATTCACCCCCCTAAAGTCAATACTTTGTAAAACCACATTTTACGGCAATCACAGCTCCATGTCGCTTTGGATAAGTCTCAAGTGTTTCTTTAGCAGTGTGTTTGGGGTCATTGTCCTGTTGGAAGGTGAACCTCCGTCCTAGCCTCAAATCACGCACAGAGTGATACAGGTTTTGCTCAAGAATATTCCTGTATTTAGCACCATCCATCTTTCCCTCAACTCTGCGTTTTCTTTGATGGCCGAAAAGTTCAATTTTAGTCTCATCAGACCAGAGCACCTTCCTCCATACACTTTGGGAGTCTCCCACATGCCTTTTCGCAAACTCAAAACGTGCCATTTTGTTTTTTGCTGAAAGTAATGTCTTTCTTCTGGCCACTCTGCCATAAAGCCCAACTCTATTGAGCGCACGGCTTATTGTCGTCCTATGTACAGATACTCCAGTCTCTGCTGTGGAAACACATATATTCAAATTTATTTGGTGAAGGAACCACCCAGAATCACAAATCCAAAAGTGGGCTCTCTTGCCCTGACTTCAAAATGTATTATAAGAATGCCCAACCAGCTTTCATACCCCAGGCTCATTCATATAACCATCAACTAATCTGGGTATCAGTGGAGAACTCCCTTATGTCTCTCTACACTTGGGACATGATACTTCCTAAATCTGCTACTCTTATTCCTCCCAAATACAGCTTTCGAAACAAGCTTACAATGAGACAGTGGTACCAGGCGTCCAAATCCCTTCAACTAAAATCAACTTTTTGCCCTTTTAACTTCTCTCATACCCCATCCGCAATTCCCTTTAGGATTACATATTAAAGGCTTCACTTGGTGGAAGGTAAATAAAGTGACTAAAATATCCACTTGTATTTTAGATGAGGGTACGTTAACATAACAAACTTTAAGAGATACATTTGATATCTCTTTACATGGTTTCTGCAAAGTAAAGCATTTCACATTTCTTTTAGTACATACCTTAGGATGCCCACAAGAAGCCTGGTTTTCACATACTGGTCTGAGAAATCCCCTTACACAATGTATTCTAGGCATGATTTACAAATATTGTAGTACAGGCCTTGGGGCCATAAATAAATGGGAAAAAGACCAAACCCAGATTTGGGTCCTGGAACTCCCTATCTAAAAACTCACTTAATTACAGCATATTTAAAGCAACCCTCAAAGATAGATCACCCCATCGAAATTGCACTCCTGAAAACTCTTAATAAGTTAACTGTGCTCTGGGGAAGCCTAGAAACAGGAACATTTATTCACATATGTTGGTCAGGCCCGAAGTTGCACAAACAATGGAAATCAGTGATGCAGCTAGCTAATGAAACTGTAGATTTAAATCTATCCCCAGAAATGTCATCATGATTTTTGGGTCCACGGGTACCAAGCCTTTCTAGTGCCCACAACAACTTCTACAATTCATTATGCTAGCGACAAAGAGTCATATAGCAAAACAATGTAAGTCTAAAATATTAAGCACCACAGCTGTTAAAAATAATTTAAATCATATACTTATAAACCACAGACTTACACATATTTTAAAAGACTTTACAATTTTCTATGAGGTTTGGGAATCATGGTTGGCCACTACGTATTGCCCAAACCTCCCGTAGAGTAAAAGAAAGTTTATAAAACCCGAGAGAGATAAGGAGTTGAACAGGTGGAAGGAGGGAATGAGAATCCTTTTTTTATTTCACTGAAACAACCCTCATGTGTAGAAGAGGAACGCTTGTGGTCCTGTCACTGGTTAGGCCCCTGAGACGACAAGAGACACAATTTACAAACTTATTTCTAACTGGTGAGTCTGGAGGAGAGATAGAAGAGATAAAACTGAATAAATCAAAATAACCCTTATTATTGTTTATTCACATATTTGTTTGTTTTCTTTTTTTTTTTTTTACTTTTTCTTTATATACGTTATATTAATCTATCCGGTTGTTGGCCCCGGTGCTTTGCAGAGGGGTAGTTGAAATAGATAACATTGTTCTGTACAACTTCACAATAACAGTTGTGGACACCCCATGATCTATATCCCAATGGGTTGTATACAACAAAGACATGGATCCCCCCTCATCTGATAAACACAGAGCTCAAATTTGAATTTTTTTCGTATTTCCAAAATAGTATCTTATGTACTAAAAATGACAATATTTTACCCCTAAATGCTTCACTAGTGCTATAAACACAATGACGTAGTTAAGTAATTTGTGGATGTTAAATTCCGGCTTGGTATGTAGCTTTAAGATGTAAAATATTAGTACATATGTAGGAAATTTAATTTCTAGCCCACTATTATTGACTTGAGTATTCCTAACTCTCCATTACACTTGTAAGACACTTTGATACAACCGTTATTTTACAAATGGGCTCTGCCTCGCCATCTCCTTTATAAATGCCATTTTTATAAAAGCAACGCAGGGCTGGAGAGGTTGGAGCCAATTAGAAATAAACATCACCTGGAGAATAGCTACTCAGACGAAACATAATAAATGAGATCTGATGATTAGATTTGAACTCTTTGTAACCTCACCTTCAGAAAAAAAACGCTGCACAAAAGGATCTGCAAGATGAAAAAAAATTCATTTCCAGTCCGTCATTCACCTCCAGCTGAAATTTCTATTTAAGCAGCACTCCCTTTGAGCTAGTAATAATCTGTGGGAATTAAAACTTGCAGCACTGTTAGGCACAATTCCAATCTTTGCAACATAAAAAATAGACATTATGTTGGTTCCAGTTTTCTGGCAGATGGTAATGTTTTGGGTGGCGCTGAATAGAAACATTGATTTTGATACCACATATGAATCAGTAGGACTAAGCTGCCCATTCTATTCACCTTAAAAGCTTGGATTGAAGTGCCACTGTAGATCTACTTTTAAAACACAATCTTTCAAAGAAAAAAATATTTTTGGAATGTAAAAAACAATGATGGAATCTACCATTTTGGTTCACATGGATCAACTTCCAGATATGGGAGGAAACTTGTGCATCTATCTCCACAATAGAAATATAATATCTAAAACTGCCAGTGTTTTCAACAGGACAAATTGAAAAAGGACATACACCCTTCCTGCAAAAGTAGCTGACAGAATCAATAAAGAATATTAGCCTTATTATTTAATTTGTAAATCTTTTATTTGCCTTCTAAAAATACTTCCACTATTATCAGTTATTCAAATCGTCATTCAAAGAAAAATCAAAACAGTGGTCCTTTATTAATTCTCATACACGCTCATACATATGCAAGATGTTAATATATATTCTTCTGTAACACAACTTCTGATGGAGGGTTGTTCTATTCATGTTCCACCATCTCTATGAAAAATATTTTGACATTCTAAAATGCAGCATCATCTCTTTAGCATCAGCTTTATTTAAAACCATATCAACTGCTTTTTAAAGTAAAAAGTGATTGCAGTCAACAAGCCCAGGTATAAGGTATCAAGTATTCAGGAGAAAGCAGGGTACTTAATATTACTAAAATATGCTGGGACATTGCTGTGTGCACGTGACTGTCATGACCCGGGAAGGGGGTCTGATTCAACACCTCAATTCTCCTTCCTTGGTCACAAGAATCTTCCCTTGGACCATGGGCTTCTCAGGGATCGGATTATATTTCAGGGCCATCAGGATGCAGAACAGGAATCAAGGGGTTAAAACCTCTAAAAAAGGTGTCAGGACACCATGGTTATGTTCCCCAGATGAGTAAAATAGGATTCAGAGTCTTGAAACCCTTCAGCTGCAACTAATGAGATCCAAATAAAATTGAAACAGGTGTTTGTGGGTAACTCTTTTAACTCCTGCATAATCCATCCTATGCTACGCTTTCAAGCTGTGTAATACAGCAGGCATATGATTAAAACGGAATTGGATTAAAGAGTGAAACCCTTGTGGGTGCATTTGCATGTCCCTGCCCAGGTTCCCAGAATGCAGTGTAATAACTGTATTTCTCAGAATTCTGGGCAGGAATTATGTTTTTTAACTTATTTTAGATGTTCGAATGTGAACACAAATGTACTATTTATGTACTGTACTCTGTGTGGTGGTGGCTTCTGTTGCTCTTTTGCCCACCATATGCTAAATGATGATGTGGTTAATAGCCTATAGCAGGAGTTCGGGCCCAGCTCCACACTGATCATATCTATTTAAGATATTTAAGATAAAAAAAACTGCCTGGGGTAGGTCTTCTAACTTGTGCATAATACATCCTATGCTATGCTTCAAAGATATATAATGCAGCAAGCATATGCTTAAAAGGACCCATGTATAAAATTGTATTTGATTAAAGAGTGAGACCTATATGGGCTCATTTGCATGTCCCTGCCCAAGTCCCAGAATGCAATTTAATAACAGTGTTTCTCGAAATTCTGAGCAATAAATAAACTTTTAAACTTATTATAGACTGTCCCTCTTTTACGGAAACCCCCATGCCCCTCTTTGTCTTCAAGATGTTCTTTTGAGACGAAATAGAATCTTCTATTGTCCGTTCTACAGATTATACAATATGTCTGTATGGAGTATTGTGCACACTTACTTATATACAAAATCCTGTAACAGCTTCATAATGGCACATATAAAGTGCCATAAAAAGCATCCTGAAAGTGTTTAGTGGATGAAAATAGAAAGGATTGATGGAGCTAATTCATAGATGTGACATTTTTTGATGGTTTAATTAGAGCCATGTTCTGCAACACTGAGCCTTCACTGTGATGTTAGGATACTAATAAGTACTGTAAGAAATATGAAGCAGGCAAAGCAAACATGCACGTCCTGTGCACATTTGATGAACAGGAAACAGCGACTAAAAATTAAAGGTAGAAAACTCCTTAATAGACTAATTAGTTGTCCAAAGTTTTTTTTATTTTATTTGAGATACAGAGCTCAATCACATTAATTCCAGTAAAAAAAAAAAGGAAGTACTATTTTTTCATACAAATATTTACACAATAACTGCTTAATGAGTGTTTTACTGATATGATATGATATGAGGTAAATATCTTCAGCTTCATATTAGACACAATGAATTATATCAAGTCTATTTGCTATAAGATTAAAGTTTGTCTTTATACTAATTCCTGACTTGGGGCCTCATTCTATTATCGGCCGCAAAACGGCCGCAAAGCTGCGATTCCTTGCGGCCGTCTTACGGCCCCGTGTAGAGCTACCTTTACCTTGCAATTTAAATGGACGGCGCCGCAAGGATATCCCCCTTACATCCGGCCGCATATCATGCAACCGGCCGCAAGGTCAGAAAACTTTAAATGCAAATATAAATTCAAGATGGCACTGTAAAGCTCTGTAAATGCTAGGGATCATAATGGGGGACATGAGGATTAATAACAACACCCTCTCAAGCTTGCACATCGCCCAAATCCGCTATTTTATTAACGGTTTATTTTCCGTCCCGCAGCGTGGGCAGGTCTGAGGTGCTCCAAGCCCTCGGGACTTTGTCCACGGATATTTGACATGAATTAAAATAAATATTATTTTCAGATTTGAGTGTATGGGGAATGTTGTGCTATGAATGCTAACACCTCCAATCACTTTATCGTCTCATCAGAGTGCAGGATGGCTTTATTATGTGCTTAATTGTGTGCTTGCATGACCTTTTTGGTGCAAGTAAGCTGCAGCTCGGTTTTAGCCTTGCAGAGAGGGTTCCCGTAGCAATAGAATAGCAAACGGGGCTTTCTTGCGGCCGAAACTCTTGCGGCCGTTTAAGATCAAAGGCTTTCCTGCTGCGCGTGCGGCCGCAAGGGATAACAGGCAAATAGCCTGCGGCCGGTCCTTGCGGCCCCGCATCTCCTACGGCCGATAATAGAATGAGTGTCTTTTATGTCTATTAATGCACGTGGATATTCTTTTGTAATTATGTTTTTGAAATGTTACCTACTCTGTTTCATCAATATTGAAAAAGAACAGCCTGATTTCCATTAGTGTAGAGTCTAGATCAATCGCTCAAGAGGACATAAATAATAAAACAATATTTGTTGAAAATCAATAATCACAGATTGATTTTTATTTTGAACTGTAACATTCCAGTAGAGACAGTACATTTGACAGCAATTTATTCCAAACAGGGGGTATTCTGGAGAACCAATGCTTCAACCCAATACACCAGCATACAAGAACAACTTGAAAATATAAAAAGATAGAGCAAAGTAACCACAATAGTGTAGTATAAACAAATATTTAGTGCACCAAAATAACCAAATGTGCTTACAATAAAATAATCTGATGCATTTCATCTATAAAACCACACTTCGTCTGGGATAAACATATAATACTCATCAACTCATATTTATAAGATGAACAGACCTTTATCTAGGTATACGTGACCAACCATGTTCTCTGTTGCTACCATGTGAAATCCCTTTACCCTTGTATGCTCAGTCAATAATACAATTATATAAAAAATATTTTTACATCAAATAAAGAATACAGATGTATTACCAAATATATCTATATCTATATTCCTGAAGTACTGATTTATTTGATCATCTTGCAGTCCAACTGACTCTAAGCAGTCTTCTCCAACATCACAATTCAAAAAGGTGTGAATTCTACGACGCTCAGATTTCTTTATGGTCCAGCTCTCACATCCATATGTTACTACTGGAATACCATAGTTCGAACTATGCAGACCTTTGTTGATAGTTTAATATCTTTACGTTTTAATAGCTTGTCCAAGCTTGCCATAGGTTTCCTCCCCAGAAGCAAACATCTTTTAATTTCATGACTACAGTCACCATGTGCTGAGATCTTGGATCTAAGGAAAATAAAATCTGTCACTGCCTCCACTTCTTTCCCATCTATTTGCCAGGAAGTGAGATTGCTGTTTGCCATGATCGTTGTTTTTTTTAACATTGAGCAGCAGGCCAACTTTTGCACTGTCTTCTTTTACCCTCATGAATAAGTCCTTTAGTTCCTCCTCACTTTCAAACATCAGTTGCGTATCATCGGCGTATCTGAGGTTGTTGATATTCCTTCCAGCAATATTGATTCCAGCTTTGGATTCATCCAGTGCGGCCAAATGCATTATGTACTCTGCATATAAGTTGGATAAATAAAGGTGACAATATACAATCTTGTCGCACACCTTTTCCGATCGTGAACAATTCTGTTGTACATGTTCAGTTCTGACCGTGGCTTCTTGGTCCACATACAGATTCTTTAGGAGGAGGATGAGGACATGCCACATTGTGTTGTGATCCATATAGTCAAAGGCTTTAGAATAGTCTATGAAGCAGAAGCAAATGCTTTTCTGGAACTCTGTTGCTTTCTGTATTATCCAGCAGACAATGGAAATTTGATATCTTGTACCTCTTCCTCTGCAGAACCCGGCTTGCACATCTGGTAGTTCCTGGTGCATATATTGCTGGAGTCAAGCTTGTAGAATCTGAAGCTTTACCTTGCTGGCATGTGAAATGAGTGCAATTGTTCGATAATTGGAACACTCTTTGGCACTGCCTTTTTTTAGGATTGGGATATATACTGACCTTTTCCAGTCTATTGGTCATTGCTGAGTTTTCCAAATATGTTAGCATAAGGCAAGCAGCACTTTCACAGCATCATCCTGTAGAATTTTGAATAGTTCAATTAGGACTTTATCACCTCCTGCAGCCTTATTATCTGCGAGACATCCTAGGGCCCATCTCATTTTACTCTCCAAGATGTCTGGCTCCAGCTCATTTGAAAAACTATTGAGGTCATCACTGCTGTTAAGATCCTTCCTGTATAGATTTTCAGTGTATTCCTGCCACCTCTTCTTTATCTGATCTTCTTCTGTTAAGTCCCTACCATTTTTGTCTTTTATCAGGCCAACTTTGGCATGAAAGGTGCCTTTTAGGGTCACGACTTTCTTGAAGAGATCACTTGATTTACCCATATCTTCTTCAATCTCTTTACATCCATCATTACAGAATGTCTCCTTGTCTCTTCTTGCTATTCACTGGAATTCTGCATTCAGTTGGATAAATCTTTTCCAATCTTCACTACCACTCTCTTACCAATACCAATATTAGCTTCAGAGATTGGGTAAAGCCCAATTAAACCCCCACAATGCATAGAGGGAAAAAAAACAAAATAAAACCAATATGGCATCTAACAGGAAGAGACATTACATCACTTCTGGTTGCATTAAATCACTTTGAGTTTTGACCGATGCACAAAGAAAAACACTACAAAACTGTATGGCGGAGAATAGGAAGCAGTTTTACATCACATCTGTCTGTAGGGAAAAAAACAACAAAATAATATGGCGCAGGGCAGGAAGTAGTGTTGCATCACTTCCGCTTTTATGACATCACTTCTAATTGTCCCACTGCATAGAGAAAAAAACTACAAAACAATATTTTATACAACAGGAAGTGGTATTACATCACCTTGTAATATTATATTAAAATAACTACAGAAATCCAAAGGAGTCCATTTTACACAAAGTAAATATAAAAACTAAATTGCAACAACAATATCAATAGAAAAGAACAATTAACAAAATATTTATTAAATAAATTATAAAAGGGTGATATTCACATAAAAGTATTAAACATTAAAAATGCTTTAAAAACCTGCTTCATGTTAAAACTAAAGTAAAATCTATTATATTATCGATGTATAAAAAAAAAGTACAAATCAGAAAAGTACAAAAGTACAAAAGTACAAATCAGAAAACTACCAAAAAATATATATAACATAAAACTAGCCATGTCAATGTCAGCATTAGGTTGTAGAATTTCTAATGTGGCAATCCAAAATGCTTCTTTTTTTATTCAAATGCAAAACGCATGAATGAAAAAACATGGATTCTTCATAAGGGACATGTTCAATCCCTATAATTTTCAAGTAAGTTGGATTTGCATTATGTGCCCCAAGGTAATGTAGTGAGACACTGTGGTTTTCCACTTTTTAGAAAATATTTCTCACAGAAAGTTATATTTCTCTTCTTTGGAGCTCTCTGTGTGTGGCCCACATACCTCATCTGACAAACACTATCAAGAAAGTAAAAAACAAATGTTGTTTGGCAATTAATAAAATGTGTAATGTTATGTGTCCTATTACCATTCAAATAACTAATAGTTTTGCTCTTCTGTATTATATGTCTGCAACATATGCCATTTTTCCTGCCACACGTAAAATTACCCACTTTTTGGGAAAGAATGTAGTTATGCTCACCGTTCTTTTGTATGGAATACAGCTACTTGGGGCAACCCAATTTCTAATGAGTTTGGCTCTCTTATACCCTGTATTAAGTGTTTCAGCTATTTCAGAGCTTAGAACAATGTCTTATTGTTATATATGCCAGTGTTTACATAGAATCCTCCTTATAACAGAATTACAAGGCATGACAAAAGATATGTTTTTGTTATTAAATTTATACCTATAAAGTGGTTTGGGTCAGTCCATGAAAGTGAAGCTATGGAAGCTATGAAATGGTGGGAATCACTGCCGCCAATCTGGACTTCCAGGATCAGAAAATTATAAAAATGTTGGCATCCTTAATTGAGGAGAATGAGACAGAGGAAGAGAAACATCTTTCCTATTCTCCTACCCCTTTTAATCCCAAATCAACATCATATCTGTCAAATTCAAAAGGTTCATTTAAAGAGGTATTACATTCATTGGTAATGGAAGAGATCAAAGAACTTTGCTCTATGTACAATATTAAACATTCTAATTTGTCCAGAATTGAATTAGAAGCATTTGTACAGTTATCTTATAATTAAAAACATAATAAAACCTGCAGATAAAGTGGGATGAATTGTGATTATTAATACAATTAACTATGTCTCTTTTAGTGTGTTCACTATGGAATTGTGATTCTTAATACAAGTGACTATCAGCCCCATTAAATTCCAAGCCCGTAGCGGCAACGGCACAGCAGGCTTGAAATTCTGCTGTGTTACAGAACTATTACATTCAACCATGGCGCAAGCTACGAGCCGTAGACGCAAGCCTGTAAACCCTTTCCGCAAAATGTTAAGGGGCTGGCCGAGTCGCGATGGATAGTTACGATCCAATCGCGTTATAACGTAGTGCGACATAGGCCTCTCAGTCAATAAAAAGCGGTCTAGCCGCAGATGATTGACAGAGGGAGATTATAAATTTGTGTTCCACCCGCCCATACGTTGACTGTGTTGTATATTCTGACGAAGTAGCACACAGGTCACGGAGTTGGAGGTTTTTGAGAGAGAGAAAGAGAGAGAGCAGGATTATTTACAGAGCAGTAATTTGCGGTTTTGTTAAATGATCTTATACTATTTAGTATTTTACACTTAATCCTTGATTACACATATTTATAGATTACACATAATTGCAATACACATAATAAAAAAAAACACACACATAGATACATATAGAACTAGGTCACTCCATACAACCCCCCATCCCCCAACAGTTATTAAATACACATAATACACACTCCCCCCCCATCATACATATACAGCCAAACTTTAAGCCATTTATCCTTACTTTATTTTTGGGATTATAATGGAGAGAGGAGTGAGGAGGGGAGAGGAGTGAAGAGGTGGGGAGGAGGAGAAGAGGAGAGGCGAGGAGGACTGAGAGGTGGCCCTGGGGAGTACTGGTGGAGAGGAGGTGAGGAGTGGTGGCGAGGAATGGTGGAGGAGAGGAGAAGGAGTTGGAGGAGTTGGAGGAGGAGGTGGCGGAGGAGGAGCAGGGAGTGTAGAGGAGGTGGCAGGGTGGCCCGAGCAGCAGGAACACCAAGGAGAGGGACAAAGGGGAAGGAGCCTGATCCCAGGGGTGGTGGTAGTTCGGTGGAGGGACAGGCCTCAGGGACAGGTCAGGGAGGTAAGGATCCCCATCCACAGTTAGGAGGACAAGAGACTAAGGGCAGCACAGGGCCCACAATTACATGCACCAGGACAATGTGGTCCTCCTTGGTGCTATACGTGGCTGCCCTGTGATTCTTGCAGGGGGAGGAAAGTTAGGCCAGGGCCTAAGGCTCAGGCATGGAAGGAGGTAGCGGCTGAGGTGACAGCAGTCAAGCACCGATTTGACAACATCAGGGCCAAGATGAGGAGGATAATGGCTAAGGAGGACAAGAACCAGACTGTGACCTATAATGAGTGGGAGAGGGTCGCCAAGGACCTCTGAGACAGGTGCCCGCCTCTAGAGCCTCGGTCCTGGTGGCCCAGCAAGACCCAGCCTCCATGTCAGGTAAATATGACATACACCAACATGCCGCATACAGTACACATGTACATGATGACCAACAAGGACACTGACATGTCAGCTCTATGGAATTAACAAGGGATAGATGGATACATCATTAAATCCATGAAGCTGACAAATCACTGTCATTCCTGGGCACAACAACAGTAATCAAGCAATAGAGAGTCCATGTATTGGTGTTCCCACTGCAGCCTATGCAGTTACAGACCGCAGCCAGAATCAAGATAGCGTTAGGAGACAAGAATGATCAAGACCAAGAACCGAAGAATAGATCACATCTAGCAAATGATAGCTAATCTGTGTTGCAATTAGGAGTATCATCCAGGTTCAAGCCTAGATGTCAGATAGTTAGGAATATACACAAAACAATATATTATTCATCATACTAATGACATATACTTTTCTTTTCTCTCTTTCAGCATCAAGGAAGTCTGGGTCCAGTGGCGAGCCAGAGGCGGGAGCGTCGGCTCCATCGGAGCAGGAAGTAGAGGAGCAAGCTCCCACCCAGCAGGAATCGGCGCAGGGTGAGGAGGAGAGAAGCGGAGCCGAGGGCCCTAGTTCGGAGGAGGAGGATGTAATATGGCTGGTGGGGTCACCATCTGGACCCCCGGCCACACCACCGGGATTCGACTCCACTATCCCCCTCCTCCAGAGACTGAGGCTATCGCCAGGGCCCTTCAACTGGAGTGATTACACCAGACTGTCGCTCCTTGTGCCTCTGCACAGCCTCCATGTATTATTGTAGTAGATTAGTGTGGTGCATGTTCCCCTGGGCCCTTGTGGTTTTAAAAAGTGGTGGTGTTGAAGGGGCTTTTGTACCTGAATGAAGCTGTGAGCTATACCATGTAGGGCCACTGTAGGTGGGCAGGTCATGTCATAGAGGTCAAACAAATCACAGTCCACTAGAGAAGGAACTGGCAACCCACTCCAGTATATTTGGCATGCAAACCTTGTGGAACAGCACAGGCAGAGTCCTAGCTAAATGTGCTGCAGTTCATAGGGTCACATAGAGTCAGACACGACTGAAGGGACAGGTCATTGTGTGGCAAACAGCATTGCCAGCCTTACAGTTTTATTCCCATCATTTTGGACGGGCAATTTCCTAGTATATTGATATGTTAAGAAAAAAAAATTGTTAAAAGTTTAGTAGTTGAAAAAATATTTTTGATACTGACTTTAGTAATTTAAATATGATTTTTCTTATCTAGATAACTTACAAGGTACTATCAGTAGAATAGAAAACTTGTGAAAGTCATAAATGAAGTCAGTTATATTTTGTAACTATGATGGTCACTGCTGCCCTAAATAACTAGACCCTCCTCCTTCAGCTCGGGAGAAGAACATATTAAGTACACATCCCATTGGAAGAAAATAAGCAATCCCTTTTGTGAGTCAACAAAAATATATAAATTGTCGCTTTGGTATCTTCAAAAGGTCATAATATATTGTATGTTTTTTCTTTTCCTTTCCTGTGGTGCCAAACAAAATATTAGTCTAACAGTTCCCTATTGCAAATGGCTTTTTGTACAGGGTCAAGACATTAAATTGCATTGTGGCTATTTATTTCAGAATAAGTCTAGCTGAGAACTTGCTTGTGCTAAACATTTCTATATTTAGTTCGTAATTACAGAGTACCTAAAGAGCTACTTTAGTCCAAAAAGATTTATCTTACATTTAAAAGATCATATTTTAAACATTACAAAAAAGTATTTTTTATGAAAAATAGCTGGTCTATAGTGTAAATGAATGACATTAAATAAAGACACAATGGGGTGGTTTTCTCTTGCTCTGTGTTGACATTTTATAGGAAACAAATAGGCAGTAAATCCTATGCATGTCTGGTCTATAAGTCATGCAGCCCTAATTAATTCCCCCAATGTGAAAACCCGTAGCCCGTAACGGAGCCCACTATTACGGCTGTTAAATTGGTCTCTTTCAGCAACCTGCAAACGATCTGTGGGTTACAGGCGGACAAACCCTACCGGCTATTGAAATTGAAACTCCGTCGCTGCAAAACCTTTGATCTGTCAAGCCCGTAAATGTTACGATCGCAAACCGCTATTAAATTGCTACAAGTCCTCAAAGACACCCTGGTGTTCAAATCCGTAAACGGCACATGGAGGCAAAAACAGACAATATAAACACACCAGTGGACTTTAAAATATGGGGAAAGCATGGGAAGGCATTACAATTACTTGCACAACAATCCCCAAATCAAAAATATGCATTTAAAATAATTATTATTTCATCATATGTTGGAATGGTCATGCATATGTCAATATGAAAACTCATGCTACAACATGCATAAATCAATTAAAGACACACTATCTGATTAAATTGCAACACAAAAACATGAAACTGCTTGTCACATTAACCTTTTCTCACTCACAGAGGCTCTAATGTGTAGATTATGGCGGATATACTGGCCTGGACCCCTTGAAGATACTCCATCTGCTGTCGCATGAGGGCCAGCATCTTCACCTGTGCACCCTGGCCTGATGTTGGGGATGGAGGCTCCTGGAGCCTGGCCTAGAGAGGAGGTGCTGGTGTCCAAGTGGGGAGGGTCTGTGGCACGGCTGCAGACTGCTGCATTATGGGCGGTGGTATTGGTGTTTATGGAGTGACCTAGCTCTATGTGTCTCTATGTGTGTTCTTTAAATTATGTGTATTGCAATTATGTGTAATCTGTAAATATGTATAATCAAGGATTACGTTTAAAATCGTAAATAGTATAATAGAAATAAACAAAACCACAAATTACTGCTCTCAAAATACTCCTACTCTCTCTCTCTCACTGAAAAACCTTGAACTCGGGGACCTGTGCGCTACTTCATCAGAAAATACAACACAGTCAACGCATGGGCCGGTGGAACACAACTTTATAATCTCCCTCTGTCAATCATCTGTGACTAGACTGCTTACTGTTGGCTGAGAGGCCTGTGTCTCACTATGCTATACCGTGATTGGATCGGAACGGCAGATCGCATATCAAATAATAATAATTAGCCCATCCATAATAACCATTCATGTTTATGTGATGAATGGTTCAGTTATATTATAATTTCTTCATTTATGTCTTGACGTACATATCAGAGAGAGAGTGTGAGTGAGTGAGTGTGTGAGCGTGTGTGTGTGTCAAAATCAAACACATTGGCAAGTAAACCATCTAGACCCTACAGTTCACTAGTGGGCTATTCAAGCTTTCAAGGTGGGCAATGGGGAAATCGCTAGGAGGCGTCGCTGACGAGTGACATCACACGCTGGAGACCCTCAGCACCACACTTGGCTGGTTGGAGAGCTGGTGAGAGAGCCTAGATACAGCAGTCAGGACCGGATCACTACAATAAACTCTCAGTTATCCAGCACCCAAGGGGATTGCCATATGCAGAATAACTGTAGCTTCCAGTTGCTTGAGAGTCACTATTAAAATAGGCATAATTAACCCTATACCCCACACAAAACTATACACAATGTATTTAATTGCTACTACTAATTAAATACATTAATTAAACGCAAAAAAAACAAACACAGAGACAAAGTTAATTTTAACAAAGCATTTTATTAGACATTACATACATTAGATTGGCACTTACAGTTAGATGCTGCAGATAGGATCTTCCCGGCATAGGCTTTCGATGGGCTCCTACAGGGTCAGGATCCACTTGGGCATTTCCACGCTGTAGATTGCTTGAACTTCCTGTGCTGCAGGGCCACTTCCTGTTCCTTTAAGTGCCGATTAGTTGAGAGTTTCTGGATAGCGGAGAATGAAGATAGGTGCCGGTTAGATGAAAGTTTCTGGATAGTGGGGAATGAAGGTAGGTGCCAGTTGCTTGAGAGTTCCGGATGCTTGAGTTCCGGGAAAACGGGAGTTTACTGAATCTAGTAAGTAGAGAATGATACATAGTTAGAGTCATATGATTTATGTAACCAAAAATGAGAAAGGGTAAATTGAGTTACTGCGGCACCACTGGGTGGTAAGGAAATGTTACCATCAAAAGTAAGCGGTAGGTATTAAAAGCTTGAAGACCCCTGATCTAGACAATGTCTTCCAAATCAGTTCAAATTATATATATAAATTCAAATTGTGTTTATAGAGCAAGTGTGTACTATTTGAAGCCATACTTAATGTAAATATGAGCAACTCTCTGACCTTCACCCCCACCAGAGTGCCATAACAAGAAAGCAACATTGTGGGAGCAGGAAACTGCTATAATTTATATCAGTGGTAATCAAATATTGTTACAAAACTCACCACATATAGAGCCCCATTAAATTTCAATTTTCAATTTTAAACTGCAGTGGCCGTTGTCTAGCCCTTATGTCTGCGGGCTTGAAATCTGCTGGGGTTACAGAGAGATTACATTCAACAAGGCCGCAACGAAAAGACCAGAGCCGCAAGCCTGTAAACCCTTCTCGAGCCTGCAACCTGTCAGTGGGCTGTAATCGATGCAGTCCGCTGTTAGAGCCAATGAAAAGTGGGATCCCGGAAAATGATTGACAGGGGAGATAATATAAAAGCGTTCCACACACCCATGCGTTGTAGATTCTTCCGAAGTAGAACGCAGGTCCCGGAGTTGGAGGTTGTATATAGAGTGAGTAGGTAATATTGGAGAGCAGGTTCTTACACTTCTATTCATTTATATTATTATCATAAATACTTCACACATAAATATTGATTACACATATATACTGATTACACATAATACAAATACACATAGAGTAAATAACACACACAGATACACTTAGAGACAGGTCAACACATACACCCCACCCCCCCTATACCCCAACAATTAGCAATTACACATAAAACATAAAAAAAAAATTCCATCACATATATATACACAAATACTTTTTTTCTGTTATCTTTATTTTATTTTTGGGATTGATATTGTCGGGGTTAATACGACATTATTTTCTATATAATATAGAATACTGAATATTGAGTTCAGAATCAATTTATAGACACATATTCCTTTTTATAAAATAACAGAAGTTCTGACAATATGGAGGGAAGAGAGAGGAGGGGAGAGGAGTGGAGAGGACAGGAGGAGAAGAGGAGGAGAAAGAGGAGAGAGAGGTGGTTACAGGGAGTGCTGGAGAGGACGAGGTGGAGGAGAGTGGAGGAGAGGAGGTGGAGGCGGTGGAGGAGGTGGTGGAGGTGGTTGAGGAGGCGGTGGAGGAGGAGGTGAGTGGAGGAGGAGAGGAGGAGTGGGTGGGCAGGTGCCAATATTTATACGCACATTGTCTTCAGGGTCAGAGGGGGAGGGGCCTGATGAGGGACAGGCCCCAGGGATAGTTGAGTGAGGACAGGATCCCCACGAACAATCAGGAGGGCAAGAAGCTCGGGGCAGGCTCAGGGCTCAAGATGGTGAGCGGCCTGCTATCCTGTCAGGGGTTAGGGAAGTTAGGCCTGGGCCCAGGCATGGAAGGAGGTAGCGGTTGCGGTAACAGCAGTGGGCACAGCAGAAAGGGATGTGAGGTCTGTGAAATACAGGTTTGATGACGTCAGGGTCCTGTTGAGGGGGAAGATGGCCAAGGAGATGGCCTCAGAAACAAGTGGTGGCCCCAGAGTGACTGTCACCTACAATGAGTGGGAGAGGGACCTCAAGGACCCGGTGCCCAACGCAGGAGCTTCAGGCCTAGTAGCCCATCAGGATCCAACCTCCACGTCAGGTGAATATCACATACACCAACAAGCCACCACATGTACATCACACACACTACACATGTACAGGATGACCAACAAGGATACTGACATGTCGGCTTCATGGAATATACAAGGGATATATGGATCAGTCATGCATCATTAAATCCATGAGGCTGACAAATCACTGTCTTCAGTGGGCACAACAACAGTTATCAACCAATAGCCAGTCAATGTATGGGTGCGCCCACTGCAGGGTATGCAGTCCCAGACCACAGCCGAAATCAAGAGAGTGTTAGGAGCCAAGAACTATAAAGATCAATAACCCAACAAAGATCACAGCTAGCAAATGATAGCTATTTAGAGTTGCAGTGAAAGGGACAGTTACCTCACTATAGGTGATAATAATTGTGTATAAGGGCACAGGATTCTACTTTAAAGTGATCTATTGCCTTATTGTAATTTAAATAAGAACAGTTAAACATATGTGAGCTAAGGTTTGTCTACAGACAAAGTGATGATTAACAGCCTCCGCCTCAGCGGACGTTTCACATATTATGGTTTAACTGCTTGCAAAACTGTAATCATCCAGCAGTTAAACCCTCAATTAACATGGAATCTTCTGTTCTGTCACACAACAAAAAGCACTGATAATGATGTCAATGGCCCTGTGAGAGATTCATCCATGTTCAAGCCTAGATGTCAGATAGTTAGGAAGGAACTCAATAAAATGTTTTCGTCAACATCATTAACACATATCTTTTCTTGTTTCTCTTTTTTAGCTTCACAGAGGTCTGGGTCCACTGGTGAGCCAAAGATGGGGGTGTTCGCTCCATTAGAGCAGGAGGACTTGGAGCAAGCCCCGCCCTGGCAGGATCCAGTGCAGGGGAGGAAGGACTAGCTCAAGCCCCATGCC
This sequence comes from Discoglossus pictus, assembly GCA_027410445.1. NCBI lineage: Eukaryota > Metazoa > Chordata > Amphibia > Anura > Alytidae > Discoglossus > Discoglossus pictus. Next base: position 343,781,233 of record CM050166.1, read on the forward strand.
CTGGGGAGGAAGAGGAGGAGGGGCCACTTGCTGGACATCATGCCACCCCTATGGCCTTCGACCCCACTGCCCCCTCCTCCTGCAGCTGCGGCTATCACCAGGGCACACATATTAGAGGGACGAGAGAGGCATGCCCCCACCTTCTCCTCCCCCCTGCGGACTGGCCAGGCAACAGCCTCTCCCCACTGAGCCATCACCTCCGCCACCTCCTCCTCAACCACCAATGGGCCCTGCAGCAAGATCTCCATCCCAACCACCACCAAGCCAGGTTGCTCAGGAGGAGAGGATGGCCGTGTCCTGACAGATCCTGGACTGTCTGCAGGGGATCCAGGCCAGCATCTCCTCCAATCACCAACAGATTATGAGCAGCCTGGCCAGGCGCAATAGGGAGGAGAGGAGGCACCATCTCATGACCGAGTCCTACCTTGTCGGACTGCTCAGGATGGGGGCGGGCCAGAGCACGGTCCAACAGGTGAGGACAGATGCAGTTTGCCGTGCTCTGGTCCCCAGACCCACCTCATCCACCCTGGATGCGTCTCCCGTGTACCAGCAGCCCGGCACCTCCTCTTCTCTCCCCATGCCTCCACCACCGCCAACTAGCATCGCCACTGGTTGTGCCACTGCCTCAAGGAGGGATGTCTCCCCCTGACCCCCCACCCTCATCACTCTTGAGACGGAGGCCGCCCACGGGAGATTGGGGCCCTGATGCTAGGAGGAAGAAGATGTAGGGCCTGCTCATATTTTTGTGCCTTCTCAACAGCACTTCTCAGTGACAGTCTATTGGTCCCAATGGTCCATGATCCCCATCCCTGTGGACATGTATGGTTCTGTTGAACATGTCAATTGATGGTCACTGAGGAATGCTGTTGAGAAGTCCCTATATGTTTTTAAGGCCTTATTTTGTAGGTGTTTGTGATGATCCGCAAGTAGGGGCTATACAATAATTCAGGTGACCATGCAGATAATTCAGTGGTGAAGCCAAGAAGTCTGGTGGCTCAATTGCCCAACAGCCAGGCTGAGAAAAGGGGGCTGTGACAGTGTTATTTATTTATTTATTTATTTTTAGGTACAATTCAGGTCCATGAAGGCATCTTCTGCATCTGCAAGCATTGTGAAGGAAATGTATGAGGTGTAAGATTTTCACAGTGCCTCTCAGGCAGACGTTCGTTCAATGACAGCCCCCCTTAACATGTTGCTCCCACGTATTTTAAAGTTATCATATTGCCAGATATCTAAAAAATTATTGTTGTTAGCTTACATGTAGACTAATACCACTTGGGTGAGGACTTGCAAAGTCTCACAATGACATGTTAATGACAGCCAACATTAATATAGGCACTAGTGAAGCATGTGATCCTGACCTCAATATTGGTCTGAGAACAGATCCTTGGGTCTGATGTAAGTAACATTGAATCTGGCTGCTGACATTTGTGTCCTCTCCGTATTAATGTGTATTTTCTCCTATTGATGATATCATGAGTATCCTTTAACATGTGCTAACAGCTGTATAGATTAGGGATGTGATATCAATGTTGATGAACAGTATCATATGTAGAAGGTGATTGTACACCTTGACCACTGACGCGGGTCACAGCTAAGCATTTATTATGAGATGACACATCATTATTAATTGTCATGGGCAGTGAGTTCTCATGAGAACTAGCTAATGTTTAGTAATGCTTGCAGATGGGAATCAGTTGGTATATTGTTACAGTTACAGTATTTAGCACTATATCAGTGAACTAATGAGCTCTAGTTACTATCCAATAGGTTAATACATATGATAACAATAATAATAATAATAATGATAGTAATAATATCATAAGATATCATATATATATATATACTGTATGTATATATATATATATATATATATATATATATATATAAAATAAAGGGTTAATACACATGACAGGTCCAATTTGTGTTAATGTGGAGTATCATCATCCCCTTGAAGTCCTGATAGGAATATGACAGGAATATGACAGGTGATAATGTGAATCCATTGATAGCAAAACACTTAATGGGAGGTCACCAAATGGGTATACATCTTGGCACATGGCCACCAGCAATGGTGTGGGACCTTCCAGGATGGCCATAGCAGAAATTGTCCCAGATGGAAGTGATTTGGCTGTTGTTCTACGTGCCTTGGAACAGCTTCCATGTGTGTTTGTGGCCCTTCCTGATGGCTTAGAGTAGATTAGTGTGGTGTTTGTTCCCTGGTTCCCCTTCTGGATTGCTGCCTTGTGGTGGTGAAGGGGCTTGTGTACTTAAATTAAGCTGTGAGCTATACCATGTAGGGTTACTCTAGGTGGGCAGGTCATAGCAGAGATGTTAGGCAAATCAAAGTCCACTGGAGAAGGAAATGGCAACCCAATCCAGTATCTTTGGCATGCAAACCTTGTGGACCACCACAGGTAGAGACCTAGCTAAATGTGCTGCAGTCCATAGGGTCACAGAGAGTAAGACACAACTCAAGGACTAAACAACAAATATTAAAATGTTCTCCTGATGTGGCAGTGTAATTTGGCCACTATTTCTTTTCCCAGTGTAGATGTGATGAGCGAGCTATATATGCAATCATATATATATATTCCAGGGTCCACATTAGAGCCTCTGTGAGTGAGAAAGGGTTAATATGGCAAGCAGTGTCATGTTTTGGTGTTGCTATTTAATCAGGTAGTGTGTCTTTGATTGCTTTATGCATGTTGCAGCATGGCTTTTCATATTGGCATTACCATTCCAACATATGATGAAATAAAACAATTTTAAATGCCTATTTTTTATTTGTGGATTGTTGTGCAATGAATTGTAATGTCTTTAATTGCTTTCCCCAGATTGTAAAGACCACTGGTGTGTTTATATTGTCTTTTACAGTGTTGAGAACTTATCTGTAAAACCTTTGCGGGTCCTATTTTGAGGCCATAATATTTTTGGCTCCATTTGCCATGTACGGGATTGAACGCCAGTGTGTCCTTGGGGATTTGTAGAAATTTAATAGCGACTTGCCATAGTAACACTTACGGGCTTGACAGATCAAAGGCTTAGCTGGGACGTAGTTCAGATTTTCAAGGCCCGTAGGGTTTTTCTGCCTGTAACCCGCAGATCGTTTGCAGGTAGCTGAAAGGGGCCAATTTAATAGCAGTAACTCTTGTGGGCTTCTTTACGGGCTACGATTTTAAAAAATCGGAGCAATTTAATGGGGCTCATATTGTTTCCATAATTATAGTTTTAGTACTTAAATGTACTTATAAGTGTAACTTAAATCACCCCTGAAGAGTCATTTTCACTTGATAATGTACAAAATATTTTTTGAAAGTTTGAAGTACATAAATACAATATATATTTTTTTTTAAGTTTATATGAAACTTTGCTTTAATGGAGGCAAACGTTTGCTTTTCTGGGACGAGTGGATACAAATAATAATAAATAATAGAAGTATTGAAAGACTATCACTTTGGATTGCTATTTGACCATAGGAGTGAATACTAAGCAAGTACCAGTATGTCCCGGTATTATAACCTTCCCCTTCAGAATATAGGCAAAGTAGCAATCCAAAATGGAAACAACAATGACACAAGCAAAATTTGCTAATCTCAGTCTTTTCTGCAAAAACAATTGTTTATGCTAAATATATCCAAAAACAGGTATATATTGATCTTTTACAGTCTGCCCCAGAGCCAATTTGGGGTAAAACCTGGTCTCAATGAAAGGCAGATGTGCTAGACTTCGAAGACTTTCAAAAAGGTCTAAAACATTTATAATAAGTTAAATAGTCTTCAGCAGACCTGCAACAAACTACTATTTTTAACTCTGATAAGGCATGCATTTTACTAATGGCTAGAGCAAAATTAATCTAAATATCTCATCACAGTATGTGAAATGAATGCAAGTAATACTTTGGAAGGTATCAGTGGCAAATTAATTTATATATTGTAGTTGATTGTTGAAAGACGATACAATTTCTAGAGAACACCCGCAGAGAAACCAGGTTGAGGAGGGGGGTTGAGGTTGAGGAGGGGGGTTAAGGCGGGAGGTTGAGGGGGGGTTGAGGTTGAGGGGGGTTGTGGTTGAGGAGGGGGGTTGAGGAGGGGTTTGAGGATGAGGATGGGGGGGTTGAGGAGGGAGGATGAGGAGGGAGGTTGAGGAGGGGGTTGAGGATGAGGAGGGAGGTTGAGGATGAGGAGGTAGGTTGAGCATGAGAAGGGAGGTTGAGGATGAGGAGGGAGGATTAGGAGTGGGGTTGAGGAGGGTGATAAGGGAGGGGGAAGAGACACAGGGAAGGGAGAGGTTGGAAGAGACACAGGGAAGGGAGAGGTTGGAAGAGACACAGAGAAGGGAGAGGGGAGAAGAGACACAGGGAAGGGAGAGGGGAGAAGAGACACGGAAGAGAGAGGGGGACACAAGAGGGGGACACAGAGGGCACAAGAGGGACACAGGGGGCAGCACATTTCCCACCCTCGGCTTATACTCGAGTCACTCATTTTACCCATTATTTTGTGGTAAAATAGGTGCCTCGGCTTATATTCGGGTCGGCTTATACTCGAGTTTACATGGTACATTATACAAATAAATCCAGTGTCAATATAAGGCTTTGTCAAGTGAACTTTTTGTGCCAAGTGGTTTTCATCTTACAAGAGGACATCCTTTGAGGTTACAAGAAAAAAATATTCCACCTTAAAGAAAGAAAATGGTTCTTCATGATCCCCTGACCACCTTTGTTGGCCCTTTGGAATCTTATGTATGTGGTTGTGAGACTGGGCTCAGTGGTTTTACAGTATGTTTTATAGTTATTTAATATGTTATGTTGATTACCATATGTATGTTAATTACTGTATGTTATGTTGCTTCTCTGTGTGTGTTTGAAGTATGATGTTAGAATATGTATGTTGCATGTTTGGTTCATGGACAGTTAACTAATTTAGAATGTTATTATGTAATCTGTAACTGTCATATTGTGAAGTTATTAAAGTTTTTTCTGATGGTCGATACATAAAAAAGGTGTATCTGTCATTTTAGGGAAAGATTGAGATAAATATGTTTATATCATAAACAGAAATATATATCCAGCTTCCTTGTTGCGCTCTTCAGGTAGTTTGACTCACTGTCTCACAATACAGTCCTAACACTGTATCAGGAGGTAGAACATGGGCCCACCCTTCTCTTTCACATATTTTCCCCAGGGCGCCTTTCCTGTAACAACTATTTCTCTCCTCTCAGAAATAGTTTTTACTCACAGTCACTGCCCTGGGGTATCTCAGAAATGAATCCGGTTCTCTTTTGCAGCAGCTCTCCTCCTAGGGGTCTCTTCATAAACTGCAATCTTTCCAGACTCTCATATTTGAGCATCAGCCTCTGATGACAAACTCCAGCTCAGAACTTCCTTTAAGTTGACGTGTGTCTCCCAGGCAGCTACAAGCCTGCTCCTGCACTCTCTGTCTCACAGATAGACCTAATGGACTGACCACACCCATACCTCTCTGTTATGCTTTTACAGCCAGGGTTAACTCTCTCCTTGCTGTTCTGCACTCCACTGCGTCTACACACGGACCTCTAGGGGGCACTCTGTCACAATATATACAGTGGTACCTAGGTTCTCGTTCTTAATCCGTTCCAGGCTGCAGGATAAATTTCAAACAAGCATTTCCCATAGGAATCAATGTAAATTGAAATAATCCATTTTGGACCCCAGATTTTTCATATTCTAGTTTGAACTGGTGGTCTTATCTTTTGATACAAAACCTTAAAACAAAACAGGCATAAATAAAAAGCAATTATTACATCAAATAATATAGAATTTAACGTCACTTTAATTATACTGAGAGGACTTGAGGGCCCAATAAGATGGTGGCGATGTAGAGGAGAAAGAGGTTATTGCTTGGAACTTTTGATCCTGTAAGCACAGTCACAAATTGGCTCTTAATGGCACACTTAATGGTCGGGGGAACCGCTGGGTGATGCGGGAGAGTCGCGGCGGGCCACATCAGGTACAACACTGGGTACAGGTACAACTACCCAGTGCCTTGCACCAGTGGTAGCTCTGCCTCTGTGCCAGAGCAAGAAACACTAAATGCCTAATTTTCTAAATAGGGTGTAAACCTATGGTCAACTGTATCAAAGGAAGTAGAAAGATTCCAGAGAATTCCTATAGAAAAGTGAACCTTTGACTTGGGGATGTGCAGGTCATTAGTGACTTTTGTGAGAGCTGTCTCTGTGGAGTGCTAGGGCCGGAAAACAGACTGAAGGAGAAGAAGAAATCAAGAAACAAGATAGAGGAAAGGAATTGGATTAGGCAGTTGTAGACAAGTCATTCAAGTATTTTTGAAGTTAAGGGGAGCAGAGACATAAGATGATAGTTGAAAGCAGAATTTGGGTTAGATGAGTTTTTTGTTAAAGATTAAAGATTTGTTAAAGAACTTGCCAGTGTATAGGGACAGGTTTAATAGATTTGTGAGAATTTGGAAGTGGGGTAGAGAAGGAAGGGATTAGGTATGGAAAGTGGACAAGTTGTAAGATGAGAGGTTGATAGAAGATCAGAGACTTCATCCTATGTTACAGATTAAAAAATGCTTTACAGGTTAAAAGTGTTTACAGAGGAAAATTCTGCCCCCAGAACCATAACCGTAATACATGGGTTCGTCCAGGTCAACCACCACCAAACAGAGCAGTGGCCCAATGCTGCTGCACCGAGACCGGTACCCACAATGCCGAACCCAACTACTAGGAGGAACAACTAGGGGTTTTACATGAAGTCATCCCCGTCCAGGCTGTGACGGACAACATACAACACCATAGTCAAACCGTATTTCTGGAGGGGAAGAACGTTGAACGGCTAAGGGATACCGGAGCCACGTTAACCCTCGTCAAACACCACTTGGTCCCAGACAAAGCACGTACCGGAGGCTCTGTGGCAGTACGGGTAGCAGGGGGAGCAGTACTGCTTACCCACTGCTAAGGTTCATTTGCACTGGGGTGTGGGGTCAGGGGTTGTGGAAGTAGGATTGATGCAGAACTTACCGGCAGATGTACTACTTGGGAATGACTTGGGCCAGCTAACTTCCGCATTTGTACCCCAAACTTCTACCCAAGACATTTGCCGGTGACCACACGACAGCAGGCTCGCAACACGGACCCACCAGCACACTCTGAGGCTCAGGTAAACAACCAGTCTCCACCCCTAGAGAACTTGCCCTGGAATGCCCCCATAGAGTTTGGGAAAGAGGTAGCTGTAGACCCCACGTTGCAAGTATACAAAGATTGGGTCACCTCCAGTCAGGCAGGATTAGAGGGGGAGAGGTACTCGTGGGACAAGAAACTCGGAGAAAAAAGAGGCTGGGTCCGTACCGATCCCCATGAAACAGTTGGTAGTACCCCAGAAGTATAGGCAGGAATTACTCTAGATAGCCCATGATATTCTGTTATCCGGACATCTGGGAGTTAGCCGAACTAAATTCCGGCTAACTAAGAACTTTTTCTGTCCAGGGATTTCGAAAGATATTCGTCAGTACTGTCAGACTTGTGACACCTGTCACAGGGTGGGTAAGAGAGAGGACCGCCATAAAGCAAAACTTCACCCCCTTCCCATTATTGAAGAACCGTTTAGCAAGGTAGCCGTAGACCTGGTAGGGCCCCTAACTAGACCGAGCCCTTCTAGCAAGAAATACAGTACATCCTGACCCTAGTAGATCAAGGCACTAGATACCCAGAGGCCGTTGCGCTGACCAATGTCCACTCGGAGACGGTTGTGTGTGCCGTGATGCAGATTTTCTCGCGCATGGGATTTCCCCAATAGATTATTTTGGATCAGGGCACCCAATTTACCGCCAAAGTCACCCACCAACTCTGGAGACTATGCAGAATTAAGCCCATAGTAAACTCGGCATACCACCCCCAGTTCAATAGTCTCTGCGAACGTTTTAATGGGATGCTAAAACAAATGCTCCGGACGTTCACAGATACTAGAAAAAACTGGGAAAGATTCCTGCCACACCTTCTATTTGCGTACAGGGAGATGCCACAAGAAACCACCGGATTCTCCCGCTTTGAGCTACTGTTCGTTCGAATGGTGAGAGGCCCGTTAGACTTAATAAGAGAGCATTGGGAGGGAGAGGTTAGTGCAGATGGTACCCCTATCGTTCCATATGTGTTGGAGTTTAGGGACCGCCTGGAGCAGTTGACCTAGATGGTACGATCCAACCTCCAGGTGGCCCAACAATGTCAGCGCTGTCAGAGCCAGGGACTGCAGCTTTGAAGTGGGACAAAAAGTATTGATTTTGAAACCCGTCCGCAATGACAAGCTGCAGGCCACCTGGCAGGGCCCATACCGGGTGGTAGAACAAATATGCAATACCACCTATGTGATTGGCCCGTGCTCAGCAGCAGGGGGAAGACGCATGCTCCATGTAAATATGCTAAAACCCTATCATGAGTGCACAGAGGATGTGGTGGCTATTTGTGCCCCAGCCGCCAAAGATTTTGAGAACCTCTCTCTACCAGACCTCTTAGAAAATAGAGACCAGACAGAGGGCCTCGGAGGGGTACAGCTAGGAGAGCGGCTGAGCTCACAGGAGTGTACCCAGGCACAGGAGTGGATCAGGGCCAAGGGAGCCACCTTCTCCAATCTGCCTGGGTACACACCTCTGGCCACTCACCGTGTAGACACCCCCGGTCAATTACGCCAAACTCCCTACCGCATCCCTGAATCTGTAAAGGAGAATATGCATAAAGAGATTCAGGAGATGCTTCAGCTAGGGGTTACTGAACATTTTGATAGTCCCTGGGCATCTACGGTAGTGCTAGTACCAAAGCGGAACGAAACAACTGTGGACTATAGGAGGCTAAATGACACAACGTGTCTGATGCCTATCCAATGACCAGGATTGATGAGTTTTTAGATAAAATGTTTGTAAGGAGTACTGGCAAATTCCACTAGCCAAAGAAGCCATACCCAACTCAGCTTTTGTCACCCCGTTTGGCCTGTACGAGTTTCGAGTCATGGACATCGGGATGAAAAAAGCTCAGGCAACTTTCCAGCGGATGGTAGATCGGCTATTGGATGGGTTCCAGGGGTAGGCTTGCGCCTACCTGGACGATATATCTATTTACAGCGACACTTAGTCAGAACACCTGACCCACGAAGGAGCAGTGTTAGACCGTATCAGGGAAGTAAGTGTCACATAGGTATGGCTGAAGTGCAGTACCTCGGCCATCGAGTAGGTAGTGGTCAACAGAAACCAGAACCAGCCAAGATAGAGGCTGTAGCCAAATAGCCAACCCCCCGTACGAAGACTCAGGTCCTAGCCTGGGAACAGCAGGGTATTATCTCAAATTTGTGCCAAACTATTGTGCCCTGGCCAAACCCCTTACTGATTTGACCCATAAGAACCTCCCTAGGCATGCAGTCTGGGCCCCAGAGTGTGAACAGGCATTTCAGCAACTGAAATCAAGGCTCCTGTACTGGCTGCTCCTGGTCACACCAAACGCTTTCTTGTTCATACAGACGCTTCAAGTTTTGATTGGCGGCCGTATTGAGCCAAGTTGGAGCAGATGGGGGCGAACACCTGGTGACTTACTTAAGCAGAAAATTATTACCCCAAGAAGTAATCTACATTGCCATCAGAAAATAATGCCTGGCTGTGGTTTGGGCCCTCAAGTAGCTACAGCCGTATTTGTATAGGCAAACCTTTTCCTTACTCACAGATCACAACCCGTTAGTGTGGCTCAGCAGGGTGGCAGGAGACAATGCCATACTGCTTCGCTGGAATCTAGCACTAGAGCCCTTTGACTTTACAGTACACTACCGCCCTGGAAAGAAAAATGGCAACGCTGATGTGCTATCCAGACAAACTGAACTGGAAAAGTGATCTGCGAGGACCCCCACGGACATCCCCAAGCCGATCCGCTGGTATCAGACTGGGGATGCTGGCTTGTGGTTACAGGGGAGCTGTGTGGAAAAAACAGCCACCTAGTCTTATTACGAAGACATTGTGTTATTGATATGTGTTAATATACAGAGAGCAGGGTGTAATACAGAGAGCTAGAGGGTAAAACAGGGAAACGGTTAACCTTTGCCCTGCCAGAGTCATGGGGGATTACTTGGTAGCTATCTGGTAGACCTCGTGGTGACAGATAGGGCAAAGAGAGGGATGATCCTATCAATCTATAGTACTATATGGTAATGCCTGTTATTGTTTAAGAGTAGCCAGCTAGGCACCGGGAGATTTGTGATGTGACCGCAACTATTGTGGCCAAATATGGGCATGTGTTTATTTACCTGTGTTGATCTCCTGTTTTCCCAGGATATATATATATATATATCTCTGTGTGTGAGAAAATAAATGAGTGTTTTCTTTACTCCCAACTGTGTATTGTCCATTATGGGGAGATTGGGATTATGAGACTGTACAGTGCTTCTCTTGGATATTTTACAATTTACCAGCGGAGATATTGAGTGTAATATTGCATCTGCGCTATAGTTGTGGACTAGAGTGAGAGTGGGCCTGAAGTTGTGGGAAGATTGTCAAGGGTTGAGGTTAATAAGTGTTTGTAATGTGAGGTGGAAATATTCAGGTAGGTGTTGGTGGTGAGGGGCTGAGTAAGGGTTGTAGTCCGTCGAACTATGACATTTGGAGAGATGGAACGAGAGTTATGTAGTGGAATGTACATCGGGAAGAAAGTAGTATGTCTATAGTGTAATGATGGTTTTCATTTAATTTATTGGTTGTTCTTGTTTCTGTTTTCAGTCATGTCCAACTCTCCTTGACCCTATGGACCGCAGCAAACCAGGTACATCTGTCAGTCACCGCTCCTCTGAGCTCCCTTAGGTTCATGTTGATCACTTCAATGATCTCATCTATTCACCTCCAACTCTGCCGCCTCCTTCTTCATGTGCCTTCAATCTTTCTCAGCATCAGAGTCTAATCTAGGGAATCTGGCCGTCTCATAATATGACCAAAATATTTGAGCTTGATATATGTCATGATCATACCATCCAGTGAAAAGTTTGTATTGATTTCCTGAAGAATAGATTTATTGGATCTTCTTGCAGTCCAAGGGATTCAAAGCAGTTTTTGCCAAAACTACAATTCAAAGGAGTCAATTCTACGGTGATCAGCCTTCTTTATGATCCAGTTCTCACATCCATATGTTACTACTACTAACTATGCGGACCTTTGTTGATAGTGTACTATATTTACTTTTTACTAGCTTGTTCAAGTTTGCCATAGCTCTCCTCCCTAGAAGCAAATGTCTTAATTTTATGACTAAAGTTTCTGAAAAGATCTTGGATCCCAGGAAAATAAAATCTGTCACTGCCTCCACTTCTTCCCCATCTATTTGAAGTTTTTCATCTTTTTAATTCGAGCAGCAGGCCAGCTTTTGTACTCGGTTCTTTTACCCTCATCAATAGGTCCTTTAGTTCATTCTCACTTTCAGCCATCAGAGTAGTATCTAAGGTTGTCAATATTTCTTCCAGGAATATTGATTCAGTCTTTGGATTCATCTATCCCGGCCTTACGCATAATGTACTCTGCATATAAGTTGAATAAATAAGGTGACAATATACAACCTTGCCGCCCACCTTTTCTGATCTTGAACCATTCTGTTGTCCCATGTCCCCATAAAGATTTCTCAGGAAGTGGATGAAATGATCTGGTACTCCCATTTCTTTAAGAACATGCCACATTTTGTTGGGATCCACAGTCAAAGGCTTAGAATAGTATATGAAGCAAAAATATTTTTTTTCTGGAACTCTCTTGCATTCTCTATTTTCCATTGGATATTGGCAATTTGATCTCTTGTACATCTTCCTCTGCAGAACCCAGCTTGCACATCTGGTAGTTCCCGGTCCATATATTGTTGGAGCTGAGCTTGTTGGATCTTAAGCATTACCTTGCTTGCATGTGAAATGAGTGCAAATGTTCAATAATTGGAGAACTCTTTAAGGGATTGGGATGTAGACTGACCTTTTCCAGTCTATTGACCACTGTTAAGTTTTCCAAATTTGTTTGTATAAGACAATTAACACTTCCTTATATATATTCAGTGTATTCCTGCCACCTCTTCTTTATCTGATCTTCTTCTGATAAGTTCCTACCATAATTTGTCTTTTATCATGCCTACTTTGGCATGACAGATTCCTTTGATAAGATATTCTTCATGAAAAAAAATCTTGACCTTCCCATTCTGTTATCTTCTTTAAATCGCTCACTGTAGAAAGTTTCCTTGTCTCTTCTAACTATTATCTGGAATTCTGCATGTAGTTGGACAAATCTTTTCCTGTCTCCACTACCTTTCACTTTCCTTCTTTCCTGGGCTACTTTCAAAGCCTTATCAGACAGCCAGTTTGCCTTCTTATTTTTCTTTTGGGGATATTCTTTGTTGCTGTAGCCTGGATAATGTCACAAACTTTGACCCAAAGTTCTTCAGGCTATCTATCTTCCATGTCTAGTCCCTTAAATTTATTCTTTACTTCCACTGCATATTCACAATGGATATTATGTATTAATTCAATTCTGAACTTTTCAATAAGAAGCTCATGATCTGATGCAAATTCTATAGTCAATCTGATTTATATTATGCCCACCTTTTGATGTCCATGTGTAGAGTTATCTCTGAGGCTGTTGGAAGAGGGTGTATGCTATGACCAGAGAATCATCTCAACAGAATTCAACTAATGTCTGGCCTGCTTCATTTTTTACTCCAAGGCCAAACTTGCCAGTTATTCCAGGTATCTTTTGGTTCCCAACTTTAGCATTCCAATCTCCTATGATGATAGTAATATCTTTTCTTGGTGTTATATCTATGACGTGTTGAATGTCTTCGTAGAACAACTTATGCCTCTTCAGCATCCATGACCGGTGCATAGACTTGGATCACTGTGATGTTAAATGATTTGCCTTGAATTTGAAATTAAATTATTCTGTCATTTATTTTTGTTGTAACCGAGTACTGCTTTGGACTCCCTTTGAATGACTATGATGGCTACTCCATTTCTTCTACGGAATTCTTGACATCAGTAGTAGATCTGGTGGTTGTCTGATGGGAAATGTCCCATTCCAGTCGGTTTAAGTTCACTAATTCCCAGGATATCAATGTTTAATATTGTCATTTCAATGTTTGACCACATCCAATTTGCCTTTTTTCATAGTTCTAACATTCCAGGTTCCTATGTTGACTTGTTCTTTGCAGCAGCGGACCCTTTCCCCTCCAGACACATCCGCAGCAGGGTGTCCTTACGACTTTGGCCCAGCCACTTGTACTCTTCTTTTATGGACAAGTACAACCAGAGATATATCATTATGTCTCTGCTTAGAGAACTTTATGGACAAGTATAACCAAAGTTACTGAGGAGTGTGTTAGCAGTTCGTTCTCCAGTGGACCGTGATTTGTCTGATCTCTCTGCTATGACCTACCCATCTTTGGTTACTCTACATGGTATAGCTCACAGCTTCATGGAGGCACACAAGCCCCTTGACTAATATTTTTACTGTACTGCAATGTAATGTACTGTACTGTAATGCTGAAAAGTGAAGAATGTAACCTTTTTGAAACTGGATCAGAGAGTGCCCTTCACACAGTGGTGCAAAGTTAGGTTAGTAAGAGAAATGTCTGTGTCCAATCCAATGTCAGTTGCTGGCAGCAATAATTAGTATCTGGGTCACTGACATTTTTTTGGAGTGATAGCTGTCAAGAGAATAGCATGGATCACAGTCCAAGGACAAATCCAGAATAATCAAGAGTAGAAAAAAAAATCCCACACAGCACTGTACATACATCCTTGCATGGGCCCGGATTGTCTAAATGGACTCTTTTTTATAAATAGATCCATATTCCACTTCTATTGACTGCTTTAAACTCCAAGGAGCGCTGGTATTATTTTTAAATATTTGTTATGCTTTGTGTGTGTAAAATAAAAGTTACGAATCATCTCACTCCAACTGACATTTTCCCAGTCCATCAAGTTCGACCTTTTAAGATCTCCTCTGATCTGCAATGTGCAGATTAGTTGTTAATTAATTAGTTGTTAATTAATTGATGCAGAGGAAGGCAAACAGAAAAAAAAATTCTTCCTGACCCCAGCAACTGGCGATCGGATTCCTCCCTGAAATAATACTTAAGGATAATTATATAATTATAATTATTATCCTTTTTAATTCGAAATAAATCAAAATCCCCTTTTAAAGTTATCTATTGAATCTGCTCTTACCACCTCCTTTGGTAGAGAATTCCACAGATTAACCACCCTCACTGTGAAGAACCCTTTTCTTTCTTTAAGGTGGAATCTTTTTACTGCTAACCTCAAGGGATGTCCTCTTGTCAGTTGAAAACCTCTTGGCACAACAAGCTCACTTGACAAATCTTTATACTGACCCTGGATTTATTATATAAGGTAATCATATCTCCTCTTAGACACCTTTTTTCTAGAGAAAATAAGCTTAATTTGGTTAGTCTTCCTTCATAACTTAGCCCCTCCATTCCCCTTATTAGTTTTGTAGACCTTCTCTGTACATTTTCCAGCTCTAAAATGTCATTTTTATGAAGTGGTGCCCAAAATTGTACTCCATATTCCAAATAAGGGCATACTAGAGATTTGTATAGTGGCAGAATTATATCTGCTTCCCTGGCTTCTATACCCTTCTTAATACATGCTAATATTTTATTTGCCTTTGCAGCTGCTACTTGGCATTGAGCACTGTTACATAGGTGGTCATCCACAAGTACTCCCAAATCCCTTTCAATATCTGATACCCCTATATTTGCTCCATTAAGATTATAAATTGCATGACTATTTTCCTTCCCAGATGCATAACTTTACATTTATTCCTCTATTTTATGTAAATCTCTTCGGAGGGAAAGTATATCATTATCTGATTTAATTACCTTGCACAACTTTGTGTCATTAGCAAAAATGGAGACACTACTTTCTAGTCCCACCCCTAAGTCATTAATAAATATGTTAAAAAGGAGAGGACCTAATACTGAACCCTGAAGAACCCCACTTACCACATTAGTCCAATCGGAGTATGTTCCATTGACCACAACCCATTGCTTTCTGTCCTTTAGCCAGCTCTCGATCCATGAGCAGATATTTACTGCAGTTCCTGTATCCCTTAGTTTTCACAATAGTCTCCCATGTGGCACTGTGTCGAAAGCCTTTGCAAAATCCAAAACTACTACATCCACTGAGTTGCCTTGATCCAGGTTCCTGCTAACATCCTCATAGAAACTAATTAGATTTGTTTGACATGACCTATCCCTCATAAATCCATGCTGACTCCTACTTATAATCCTGTTCAAATAGACATATCCTTGTATATTATCCCTTATTATCCCTTCTAAAAGCTTTCCCACCACAGAAGTGAGGCTCAGTGGTCTATAATACTCAGGATTTGCTCTTGCTCCCTTCTTAAATATAGGTATCACCTCTGCTTTTCTCCAGTCATCTGGTATAGACCATGTGTTGAGTGAATCTTGAAAAATTAAATATAATGGTTTGGCTATTACAGAACCCAGTTCCTCAGTACCCGTGGATGTATTCCATCAGAACCTGGGGCTTTATTAACATTTATTTTTTCCAACCTCTTTTGGATTTCTTCTTAACCTTCTACTCTTCTCAATTACAGTGCCTTGCACCCCCTTGGCATTTTTTGTGTTTTGTTGCCTCACAACCTGGAATTAACATGGATTGTTTGAGGATTTGCATCATTTAATTTACAGAACATGCCCACAACTTTGAAGATGTTTTTTTTATTTTTTATTTTGTTGTGAAGCAAACAACACATAGTACAGAAAAAGTCAATGTGCATAACTATTCACCCCCCCCTAAAGTCAATACTTTCTAGAGCCAACTTTTGCGGCAATCACAGCTCCAAGTCGCTTTGGATAAATCTCTATGAGCTTGCCACATCTTACCACTGGGATTTCTGCCCATTGCTCGTTGCAAAACTTCTCCGGCTCCTTCAAGTTGGATGGTTTGCGCATGTGAACAGCAGTCTTTAAGTCTGACCACAGATTTTCTATTGGATTGAGGTCTGGGCTTTGACTAGGCCATTCCAACATATTTACATATTTCCCCTTAAACCACTTAAGTGTTGCTTTAACAGTGTGTTTGGGATCATTGTCCTGCTAGAAGGTGAACCTCCGTCCTAGCCTCAAATCACGCAGAGAGTGGTACAGGTTTTGCTCAAGAATATCCCTGTATTTAGCACCATCCATCTTTCCCCCAACTCTGACCAGTTTCCCTGTCCCATCTTTTGAAAAACATCCCCACAGCATAATGCTGCCATCACCATGTTTCACTGTGGGGATGGTGTTCTTTGTGTGATGTGGTGTGTTGGGTTTGCGCTAGACATAGCGTTTTCTTTGATGGATGAAAAGTTCAGTTTTAGTCTCATCATACCAGAGCACCTTCCTCCATACATTTTGGGAGTCTCCCACATGACTTTTTGCAAACTCAAATGTGACATTTTGTTTTTTGCTGAAAGTAATGGCTTTCTTCTGGCCACTCTGCCATAAAGCTCAACTCTATGGAGCGTACGACTTATTGTCGTCCTATGTACAGATACTAAAGTCTCTGCTGTGGAACTTCCTTAGGTCTCTGTGCTGCCTCTCTGATTAATGCCGTCCTTGCCCGATCCGTGAGCTTAAATTAATTTTTACTATAAAACATCAGAGAAAAGGGCCATAGCATACTTCTCAGTTAGTACCAGATGGTACTACATAAAATCACCATTTCCAGGTGCAGTGGATGCTAGTTTCCATACTTTCTCTACAGAAGGAATTGAACAATAGTGCAGACTCTTCTCACGATTTATACAGGCTTCCATTGTTATCCTTCCAATCCCCCAACATTGGTTGGTGCACATACTCACTCGAACTGATGCCCAACAAGTTAGGTAGACTTGACTAAATAATGCATTTCACCAGAGAATAAAAGGCTCTCAAGATGTTCAACTTAAGGCTTATCAACTCATCTTATAAATAGCCCACTTACAAAAATTGCAGTTTGCTAATAAGATATTGGTGTAGACCCAAAAAAATATTTCTTAAACCAAATTTTCTTTTCTTACAGTATTATTTTACATAATAATATCTAAAAAAACATAGCAGGTTTATTTGTCATGTTCCCATACATGTTTGGTTTTATAAATTTCTGAATTTATAAATTCATACTTTTTTTTTTTTTTTTAAGAAATTTGCTTATTTCAAAATGCTCTATATTTATAGATATGACTTAATTCTAAAATGTATTAAACATATTTCACACACTGTGTAGCCTTCACCTTGTTTTCATTCTGTTGCCATGGCACTGTATTCCCCCTCAAAGACGTGCCCACTGTGTCTTGTGGCCTCATCACTAGTGGAACTGCAACTGCAATACTAAAGCGTTGCTTCTTAATGTGGGAATTATATCAACAGCACAAAGTTCGACTCTGTATGCTGCTGCATGATCCTACATGATTTTAAAGCTGGGCACATAATACATTCTAGACTTTCTCCTTTTTAACTGGACTGTTCAGCACCGGATTTAGGGATTTTGTGCATATTACATGAATTTAGAGAAATGTGTCACTAGATTGGGACACCAACAGAATTACAGAGAGGGAGAGAGAGAGAGAGGATAAAGGGAAAGTAGGGATAGGAAAAACTATTTGGCATGAACCAGAAGTCATAAGCATGCACATTCTCATAAATGTATAATCAAGTGGATTCATTACGTAACTCGATAAGGAATCGGCACATGAAGTTCTACAATACAGAGCAAATCCAATCTTTTGGTGCAGTTAATGAATGTTCTTCAAGGCTGGTGCTATGTATGTAAAGACAATGTATTTTTTTGAGGGACATGGAAGGACCTGCATTTGGACCCTTGTGTGTTACCAATCGGACAGCACCACATGCCTGGAAATGTCACCATGCAGCAAGAAGAGGCAGACTTTCATGGAGCAGCAGAGTTCTAGTGTGGATGGGCTCTGAATACAATAAACCAAATGTATTTCTATATTTTCTGTGTTCAATAAATAAAATATTATGAACAATAATAAATTTGGCATTATCAGTGCTCTCTGTTTTTTTGGACTCTATTCCTAAACTTGGAGTGTATATTGTACTTGGCAACTAGCAAAAGCCATGTTAGCCAAGAAAAATAACTGCAATTGATGTCAGAAAAAGAATCAGCACTATAAAGAAAAATCACAAACAATCTAAAGTGGAACAACCAACAAATTCTAGGATACTGGAGTGAACGTATCACAATATAGCTCTCAGTCGACTTTATTATATGCATGACTAAAAAGTTAAATATGTTATTTTGCCTCATATTATCATTTCAGTTTCAATCTAAATTATAGTGGAACATCACTATTTATCAGCCCCTATATTTGTAAAATCCAATATTAGTCATATATTTTAGGCAAAAAATGCTCCTATATTCATCCAATATTATTATTATCGTTTTTTGTAACGCGGCAACATATTCCATAGCGCTATACATGCGTTGTGATCAAGGAAAAACAATATTACAAAAAAATGAAGGGTCCTGTCTTTGAACTTAAAATCCAGTGTCCATAGTGCTTTCCCCAAAGCACCATGCAACATTGAAAACTCGCAAACTTACAATCTAAAGGATATTAGAATTTAGTTCCTTGCTAAATTGGGTGCTACTGAATTGCTGTGAAAGGGATAAAAAAAAAAAAACATTGATCACCAGAATTGGAGACACCTGATGTTATAATGGAAGGTGACTCCACTTGTAAACAATAATTCCTTTCCTCCTCTTCAGCTTCTGCTATCATCGCTCCTCAGTAAAGTCGCTCCTCAGTAAAGTCGCTCCTCATTAAAGGTAAGGTTCTGGTTAAATTTGTATTTATTTATGTATCAGATTCGGGGCGGAGAATTGATTTTTAAAATTTTAGTTAATGCCTATAGAAAAAAGTGATTCCATATTCATTTGATTCAAAATCTGTCCGTCCTTCAGAAACGGATTAATTATTAATATATAGGTTATAACATATAGAACAAACTTAACAGTTTTGATTTACAGCCTCAATGCTTACAGGAGACAATTTATATTAAAAAAGATGTCCACGCACACAAAAAGTGATAGCTCAATAGTAATAAAGATCTGTTCTATGCACATTTATTTTGTCTAGCGCAAGCTTTTCCACAATAAGTGCTTGGGTGCAGTTTCAGCTTATCTTGTTTGAGAACTAGTGGTATCAAAGTTTAAAATTAACAGGTTAGTATGCCCAATGTATATCCAATGGTATTGGAGGAGCTTAGATTGCTAACAGTACCACAAGAACCAAAGTTGTTTTTAATAAATCATTATTGTCAGGAGTAGATCCAGATGAATGGAAAACTGGTAATGTAACAAAGCTACACGAAAAGGGTAGTATTGACTTAAGTAACTACTGGCCAATACGTGTGACATCAATAGTATGCAAACTAATATTATGCAAACTTTTAAAAGAAAGAATTATGGAATTCCTGATATCATAAACAGTTTAGCATTACTGCATGGAGATCATGTCAGACTGAGTTTTTGATTGTGTAACCAAAGTTATAGCCCATGGTGTGACAGTAGCTGTAGCTTATCTAGATTTTAGTAAAGCATTTACACTGTTGCACACAAACGAATTTGTAAACTTCATAGTTACATAGTTCAGTGGATAGAAAACTGGATGATGGTTAGTACTCCGAGTCATAGTTCATGGCATACAGTCAGAGGAAGTTTACCGTTTCTCCTGCTCAGGTAGAATTGCCTGTTTTTTCGAGGCTGGTCACTCCTAAGTGAGACCAGACTGATATGCTACAGGGCACAAGTGAGCTAAAAGAGGCTGTTCTCTGAGTAGGTAACCAGACCTATATGTCACAACTGGATTTCGGGAGGTACAGGGGGACCCTTTACCACACCATTTCTTCATGCCCAGAGATTCACTGCACTATTGTGGACTGTGTATTGGCCCTGGGATTTGGGAACTTCCATGGGTTAAAATAGGGTTACAATATTATTTGTATTTTGGTTTAGGAGTATACTAGGTTTTGTATGGCTTAGAATGCCAGGGTACCTATGATACTTGTGGTCAAGCCCAGAGCCTAGCGAGTTTGCTAGAGTAATGTGCCTAGGCCTGAGATGACAAATTCCTGCCCTGTGCAACCCAGTGGGACATATATTGTTTATATTGTGTATGATTGGATATAAATTGTGTTTCATGATACATGTATTGCTGTAAATAACATTTTGTTTATCTTGTTAGAAGTGGACTTGTTAGAAGTAAATCATAGTTTTCGGGAAATGTACAGAAAAGGTCCCACAAGTTTGTGCAATACAGACTAAACCCTGTGCTAATAAACTCATACAAAGGGGATTTTGCATTCTTGGACGTTGTCTCTATCCTGAAGCCATCTTTTGGCCAGAGGTAACTAGAACTATACTGTCCTGCTGGGCTAGGTTTGAACAAGGTTCCTATCAAGCCCCATTGAAGACGCAGGTCGAGACACTATGGAACAAACTTACCTAGGTACTGTTCTCAGATGAGCGCCTCTACTATTTTTGGTAGTATGATGACAGCAACTGATGAGGAAAGTGACTTGAGGGTTATTATACTGTAGGATTTAAAAGTAGACAAGCAATTGAACAAAAGCAAGTAGGATTATTGGATGTATTAGTAGAGGAATTAGTAGCAGAAAAAAGCAAATCTTTACATTAGACCTCACTTAGAATATGGTGTCCAGTTCTGGATACCATATCAAAAGAACAATAACAAATTAAAAACAATTCAAAGAAGGGCGACTAAAATGGTGCATGGTCAAAAGTACAAAGCCAACAAAGAAAGACTTCATGACCTTAATATGTATAGCTTACAGGACAAATGGGAGGGGACTGATATGGCATAAACATTCAAATATACCAAAGTATTTAATAAGTGCCTGATTAGAAGAAATCAAGATAAATAGGTAATTTATTTACTTTAAAGAGTAGTAGATAAGTGGAAAAGCCTTCCAGTTGAAGTGGTAGTATCAAACATAGGTAATTTAAGCATGACTGGGATAAGCATAAGGCTACCCAAAGGCTAAATTAATCAAGTTGACAGGGTGTGCCTTATTGTTTCTTATCTGCTGTCAAAACTATGTTTCTACGTTTAGGTGGCTCAATCAGTGGCTTAGTGTTGATTAACTTCCCTGTGCTAACAAATGGCTGGATTTGTAAATTGAGAACAAACTAAGTGTAACTTAATCTCAAAGCTGTAAAAGTACAAGTTTCTTAAAAAGGTGTGTAAGAAAGTGGACAGTGAGTGTGAAGTCTATGCCTCAAAGTGCTTCAAATCAATTTAATATTAGGGAAGTAAACACATTCATGCATTTGTCAGGCAGTATTTTAAATTCTAATATTACTTGTGGTTGCAAGTATATTGCCTTTGATAATGTCTTTGATACACACATATACTGTAATATGTGCATCAGATTCATACAACACTGCGAAAGGTCACATATATAAAACATACATATATATTTTGAAATGATTTATATATATATATATATATATATATATATATATATATATATATATATATATATATATATATATACACACACACACCACACTTATATAATATTAAAGGAGATCACAATATATAATATAAGCATACAATAAAGAACAAAGCACGCACTGGATAGTTGAACCAAATTTCAATGGACAGAAGTAAACAGACTTTAACACAATGAAGCATAAAGTTTATGTATATTTGTGCAAAAAATGAAATGTGTGAGACAGGAAGAGAAACTAGTGCAAAGGGAAAGAGTGCAGTTAAGCTTGTAGGTCATAACAGGAAGCATGGTATGTGCCTTGTAGCCAAGAACAAAAATAGATAACCCACACCAGAGATGGAAGGAAATTATGTTAATACTGAACATAACATGCATCATGTTTCTAAAATGATATTCAGGTATTTTGCAAGTAATGACATATAACACAATATCTCTTATTTGTAATGAAAACCTGGCTATAATGCATAGAAGGATATCCCGGTTATGTGACAAACGAGCAAACACTAAAGGGAGTGTACCCCGAGTGGGCATTATTCCCCATGGCGCATTATTAAATACTAACCATGCTCAGCTGTACGTCTTTGACTTGAATTTTGCAATTTAATTTGTTTTAAAAATGTAATTTTGTTAGCAAACTGTTGTCAGCAAACCCCAGAGCATTGCTATTTTTCTCAGCTCTTCAGTATGTAATGCCAGAAAAATATGAGGCATTCCAGAATCTCCTAACAGCACCTCATGTACCATCACTGGTAAAATAAACAAACACACAAACAAAAAACACTTCTGACCAAAAACTTCCAAATTGTCAGTTCCAGGCATTATCTGGGGCTTGTGGAGAACATACATTCTAGGTATACCTGCGTCTAGTAGAGCATGGCATATACGCATTGAATAAACTAGCAGAAAGTAGCTCAAACATTTGGTCACAGTTTATGTATGCAAATTAAAAGTTATTTTAAACTGCAAGATCCTAAGTGAATTCTTAAAATATTAATGTGTTAACTAGGCAGCTTAATGTTATTCCACTTAATTTAATTATCAGATCAAAGTAATACTTCACTTACTTCTGGAAGTCGCCACAATAACAATCTCTGACCTTATGGAGTCTACAACTTTCTTGTTGTTCTCTCTCATATTGGGTGCCGTGTTTCATGGTTGTGACGTAATGCTACAATCACAGGGAGGAGCTTTACACTACCCGTGTCTTATGTTGTTGGGAAGAAGACTGTAACAGGCTGTGTGAAACCTCGTTGTGAGTGTGGCCTTCGGTTACACAACGGCAACAAACGTGACAGAACGCAATGAAAGGGGAGGCTCAAACAGATGAGAACCTGTTACTCTGGGGCTTCTTAGAAGTGAAATGTAAATTTTATATAACAATTAAATTGAGGAGAACAACATTAATTAAAAAAATGTAATCATTTATCTAAAACAAAAGTGATTTGCCTAAAAAGTCCCTTTAATAACATTTATTACAGTGCAACTTCTATTTTATAATATTATTTTGTTAATTCCATGGAAAACAAAACTATTAACCACTTTAACACCTACAATTACATATTTCTGTTCAGCTATATAAGAGATAGTATATGCTAATTAAGTCACAGAATTGTCCAGAATGTAAGTTCCTTTTTGTGATTCCTCTAGGAGTGAAATGAAAACATAAGAGTATTTAAATTATATACAGAGGAAAGCTACAAGTGTCAGTGTTAAAATTGCAAAAGAAGACAAGATGGATGGGTGCCACTGGAAGTAGGAGTGTCGGATGCCTACGCACTAGAATCCTCTGAGCGCGAATGAGAAACGCTGCTCTCAGAGCAGGAGGCGTTGGCCCTTGGATTCAGGGCCCTGCATCCCAGTTTCTGCGCAAGAAGACTGGAGGAGGGAGTCTCCACTATAGACATGTTGACTGTGCGCTATAACAGAGCCCTGCGTCTGGGCTGCTTATGCTGGCAAGACTTCCCGGCTCTGGAGGATGAGAACTCCTGACTCTCAATGAATGCTGTGGTGAGCTCCACATGCGGGACAATCATAAAAGAAAGTATTGACTTAGCTTCTAGCCCTTAATATACCTGGGGAGAAGACATCCAAACAGAGCTATAACTTACTTGTAAAGACCTATGGTTATTTTTTGGAACAATGAACTAAACGACATAGGGCCTCATTCTATTAGCGGCCGTAAATCGGCCGTAAGGCTGCGATTCCTTGCGGGGGTTCAGTTAACTCGCGATTCTATTATACGGCCCCGCAAGGATCTCATCTTACGGCCGGCCGCATATCTTGGAA
Organism: Discoglossus pictus; assembly: GCA_027410445.1. Taxonomy (NCBI): domain Eukaryota; kingdom Metazoa; phylum Chordata; class Amphibia; order Anura; family Alytidae; genus Discoglossus; species Discoglossus pictus. The sequence goes on from CM050166.1 coordinate 343,805,068, forward strand.
CCGGCCGTAAGCGCAGAAATCTAAAAACGCAAAAATAAATTCAAGCCTGCACTGTACAGCTCTGTAAATGCTAGGGATCATATTGGGGGACATGAGGATTAAAAGTAGCCCACTCTCAAGCTTGCACATCAGCCCAAACCCGAGTTCAAATTAACTGTTTATTTTCCGGCTGCAGCGTGGGCGGGTCTGAGGTGCTCCAAGCACTCTGGACTTTTTACATGGATATTTTACGGATATTAAAAATAAAATATTTTACGGATTTGAGTATCGGATAATTATGTGCTATTTTTTCTAACACCTAAAATCCCTTTATAGTCTTCTCAAAGTGCAGGATGGCTTTATTTGAGCTATTTTATGTGCTTAATTGGTGCTAGCGGGACCTCTTTCCTGCAAGTAAGCTGCGGTTAGTTTTTAGCCTTGCAGAGAGGGTTCCCGGAGCAATTGAATTGCAAATAGGAATTTCTTACGGCCGAAAATCTTGCGGCCGTTTTAGATCAAAGGCTTTCCTCTGTCGCGAGCGGCCGCAAGAGATAGTAAGGCACCGGCCGCAAGCCTGCCGGAGCCCCCGGCCGTAAGGGAATAGAATAGCCGAATAGCTTGCGGTCGGTCCTTGCGGCCCCGCAACGGCTGCGGCCGCTAATAGAATGAGGCCCATAGTGAATACTGCTCTGTAGAAAGAGGCCTTGTATATAAATAAAGAATTTGAATACTGGTAAAAGGGGTGACTTCTGGGGAAGAAAGCTATGGCTAGTTTGGACAAGCTAGTAAAAAGTAAAGATATTAAACTATTAACAAAGGTCTGCATAGTTCGAACTATGGTATTCCTAGTAACATACGGATGTGAGAGCTGGACCATAAAGAAGTCTGAGCGCTGTAGAAATGACGCCTTTGAATTGCGGTGTTGGAGAAGACTGCTTAGAGTCCCTTGGACTGCAAGAAGATCCAATAAATCAATACTTCAGGAAAGCAAGGCAAACTGTTCACTAGAAGGTATGATCATGAGGCTGAAGCTCAAATATTTTGGCCATATCATGAGACGGCAGGACTCCCTAGAAAAGAGTCTGATGCTGGGAAAGATTGAAGGGGCGACAGAGGGGAAGATGGATAGATGAAGTAGGGAAGCAATGAACAAGAACTTGATGGAGCTCAGAGGGGCGGTGACTGAGAGATGCACCTGGCGAGCTGTGGTCCATAAAATCACAGAGAGTCGGACGTGACTAAACAAAAAAAAAGGGGTGAGCAATATATAAAAGCTATAGAGTTGCTGGCTGGATAAACTGACAGGCTGAACCTGGGAAAACTCTGCAATATTGTTTTCCCTGTAATCCTATCGTGTAATATACCGCCTATCACATTTTTTATAAAATCCAGTCACTCTACCATTAAAATTCAGAGGCTTTATAAATATATCCACCCAATCAATTTATAAGCAAAAAAGGCACATATCTAATAAACAAGACAAATAAAGCTAAGTTGAATTGAAAGTAAATGAGGATCTTTAATTTTGACGATTAATGCTGGTGAATAACGGTTATAAAACTAGGACGTATATGCAACAAACCTGAGTAATACTACTTTTATGCATTTGAAATAAAAACAGCCAGCTTAAATACTGGCATTGGACAAGCATATCTATATAAAGGAAGAGACTTATATCTGAATGCATTTTTCTTGAAAAATTCAAGGTGGGTTAGAACTGCAGTTTATGCAATGTGCCTTGCCTGAGCTCTACTGTAAGTAGAAAGAAGTGGAGACTCTCTCCGCAACTATACAATCAGAAGATTTGTGGCTGTATTTATTACAAAGGAGTTAACTTGAGAGAGAGAGGAGTGAAAAAAGAACTGAGGAAATTAAAGGGAAGTGTGGAAGTTTTGGCTTTTTTAATATTATCACAAGCATCTTAGCCATTTGCGCCCCCCAGATATAAAATAATTAATGGAAATTGATGTTTCTTCCTTCTCTCAAATTGCTATAATATAAGGTGCAATATTGACTGGTTGTTTACACAGTTGAGCCACATGGACAAAGATCTGAAGTAAAGGAGGTTATAACTTTGGCTGCTATCACTGCCCTCTTTTTTTTCTTTGATGGATTATTGGGAATATGACCGAATGGACCCCTTGAACTAAGCTCTACATGTTAAAGGTTGAAGTGCAATATTAAATTGTTTGTATAACAATTGACTATTCTTTTGGCTATTATAATATAGCTGGACAGATTTCTTGAATTTTGTAAGGCAAAATAAGTGGAAACTGAGAGGTGCAATATTAATTTTACGTGTACATAATGGTTTCCTACTCTTATCTTCTTTAAATCACTAGAACATAGCACGTCAGACTCCTTAAAAGGAGTTTTTTGGCACAGCAAAAGGGTAGGAAACTTTAAAGTGATGCAATATTGATTGCTTGTTTATACAGCTGCGCCGAACGGCCAAATAACTGAAGTCAAGGAGGGCACAACATTGGCTGCTTACATATATTAGTTTTTTGTTTTTTTTCTCTGATGGGTAATTGGAATATGACCGAATGGATCCCTTGAACTGAGTTCTCTATGTTAAAGGAGTAAAGTGCAAATGTTTGTATAACAATTGACTTCTCTCTTGGTATATTGTTATATAGCCGGAAAGATTTCTTGAATTCTGTAATGTAAAAGAAGTGGAAATTTAGAGGTGCAATACTAATTATATATGTACATGATTGGTCCCTATTCTTCTTTTCCTTAAATTACTATAAACTAGAGGGACAGACTCCTTGAAGGAGTTTGTGGTTCAGCAAAGGAATTGAAATTTTTAAGAGGTATAATATGAATTGCTTGTATGGGTATTTGCTTCCTTTTTTCCTACACAATATTATAATATTGCGGAATCCCAACAGTTACTGAGGAAAGTTATCTGCTTATCATTTCTTATTTGTTAAATCACTTTGTCTATGGTGTTATTTTTTCCCCCCACTGATTGGAAGGAAGAAGAAATGAGCGATAAGCTGTAATAGGTGATAATTCAACCAATTGTTAATTTAATATTACTTTGTAAATCATGTGTTTTTACCTTAATCCTTTTAACCTGTGAGAGAGGTTTTGGGGAAAGGAATCCATCTTGAGTTTATGAGAGAAACTGAAGAGGGTGGTAATAAAAATGTACAGCTATATTATATGATGATACATTTAGTGCAATAAGCTATAAATCCCCTTTTTAGGCTTGTGAGAGAAGCTAAAAGGGGTAATATAGCAGAGATTAAAGCAGAAAGTAAATTTAAATACAGACTTAATGTAGTTAATACGGTTGTAATTGCTTACAACTTGCCCTAAATCCTCTTTTAATCTGATAAAAGGAAACCATATATTGAGGTTAAAACTCTGCTTGTCAAAATATCTGTTATTTTTGACTGTTTGTAAACCACGCATTGTATATATATATTTTTTTTGTTTCAAAGATTTTTATTCAACAGCCTTTATGTTACATAACAATTACATTGCAAACATCTGTTAACTGAAATTATTGAGATAACGGTGTCCATTGTTATTAAAATATAATATTCATATCAATAAACAATCATTCAGCCCGATATCTCACATTTTTTTTCTTTTTTGGTGATGGTTTTAAGTAAATACGCAATTAAAGTTCCACTCCTAAGTATTCCTCACCACATCCATTCCTATGATCTCCTGTGTCACCCTCAGTACCTTTTGTCGTCTAGATGAGTTGCCTCTCCGCTTCCCAGCTCTACCCGTTCCAGTCCGCTCCACACTCCACTCCCCGGACAAGCAACCGCTGTTAGCCAAAATGTAATGTTCTTTCCTGTCCAGACCTTACAATGTACTATCTGGAGACTGAATCCAGGGTCCCCAAATTTCTAGGTAAATGTGGTGAGTGTCCAACAAAGTGTGAGTCATTCTTTCGTTAATGCAAAGATAATTTATTTTGTTTATGTCTTCCTGAAATTGGATATGACTGCTTTTCCATCTTCTAGCAATTATATTTTTGGCGGCTAAAAAAATCATTTGAGCCAATTTGTTCCCCTTATTACCCAGCCCCTGGTAATGAATTCCCAACAGGCAAGTCGAGATTGATGGTTCTAGGGGAGATTTAAGAATTCGTGAAGATAATTTGGTAGCTTCATTCCAAATATCAGCCACTCTAGGACATTTCCACCACGTATGAATAAAGTCTCCCCTTCCCTGGCATCCTCTAAAGCACCTATCTGAAGTTGTTGGAGATAGCTTATTTAGCCTGGCAGGAGTCATGTATGCCCGGTGTAAGATTTTCAATGAGGTTTCTAGCAAGCTATAGTTATATGAGCCCTTAGATAGGCTCAGAAAGGATTCCGCCCATTTGTCCCCCTCCCAGTTTTGTTGCATGTCTATCTCGCATTTCAATGTGTAAGCAGGCTTCCACGAAGCCTTTGGGGCATTAAACATAGTGTACAGTGAGCCTAAGGTTCCTCCAATTAAGTTTGTGTTTTTACATACTATTGACATCCACGATCCTTTGGGCGGGCCATGAATCCTATGTATCTCCTCAACCCAATGTCTAATTTTGATGTAGTTAAACATTTCTTGGTGTGGTATCCCTATTTTCCTGTTCATTTCTGCCCATGAAATAATTCTGTCACCCTCAAACCATGCCTCAAGTTTGTCTAAATTGTGTGTAGTCCAGAATGCTTTGGAGTCAGCTGTGAGGGTGGTCGCTAGAGAGGTTGATGTAAATATTGAAGTAAGAGGTGATACGGGGTGAATCAGCTTATGTTCTTTCCTAGCCCATTTCCATATTTTCAGCGTAAAGTTAGTTATAGGGTTATGGATTTGGGAGTCAAACGTGTGCGAACTCGGAGCCCATAAAAGGATTTCCATTTTAATGGGGCCATTTGTAGCTCTTCAATAAAAACCCAGCTGGGCTGTAGGGTGGTAGAATGGTATAGAGGCAATTTGAGCTGCCCTAAAGTAGGTATTGAAATTAGGGCAGGATAATCCTCCGCTAGACTTATGTTTATACATAGTATGTCTGGCGATCCTAGGGGGTCTATTCCTCCAAACAAATCTAAAGACCTGGGCTTGAAACTGTGCCAATTCCCTGTTATTAATTTGGATCGGCAGAGTCCTGGCCAGATAAAGCAGCCTCGGCAAGATGTTCATCTTGACCGTGGCTATTCGGCCCGTCCACGAAATCCGCCTTTTTGTCCAGCTGTCTAAGTCCCTTCGAAGAGTCCTAAATAGGGGTGGGTAATTGGTTTTATAAATATCTGCTAGTGAGTTAGTCAACTTTATCCCCAGATAGTTAATGTAAGAGGTAGGCCATAGATGTGTACCTTTTGTAGATGGTCCAAGATGTCCCCAGGAATGCCCACACTTAAGGCTTCTGTCTTGCTATGGTTCAATCTCAGTCCAGATAGAGTGCTATATTCATTGATTGTGCCCAGTAGGGCGTCTATGGAGGAGCTAGGATTCGAGAGAGTGCACAGTAGATCATCAGCAAACAAAGAACATTTTAGATGCTGATACCCCACCCGCACCCCCTCTATAGAGGAGTTCGCTCTTATCGCCTGGGCCAAGGGCTCTATGGCCAAAGCAAAGAGCAGCGGGGACAGGGGGCACCCCTGTCTCGTGCCTCTCTCTATATTAATACTAGCCGTCTGGGAACCTGGTAGTCTTAAAGTGGCCTTGGGTAGCGTGTAGTAAGTGTGTAGTAAGTTTAAGAAGTTGCCTTCAAACCCAAACTTTGCTAACGTGGCAAATAGAAAGGGCCACTCTAAGGTGTCAAACGCTTTCTCTATGTCCAATGCGAGCAGGCAGACCGGGGACCCCCTAGACCTAGCCAAATGGATGACATTTAGAGTTCTCCTGATGTTGTCGCCAGTTTGCCTGTGCGGGATGAACCCTGACTGGTCTTTGTGAATCAAGGAGGGAAGGAATATTGAGACCCTTTGAGAGAAGATCTTGGCAAGCAACTTGACATCCCCATTAAGCAGTGAGATAGGTCTATAATTTTTGGCATCTCTCTGATCTCTACCCTCTTTAGGGAATATTAAGTCAAGTCAGCATGGTTTAGTTCTGGGGGGGCCATCTCCCCTCTCAGTATCGAGTTAAAGAGATTACATAGATGAGGAGCCAGAAGTGTTGAGAATTTCTTATAGTAGATATTGGTGAACCCATCCGGGCCCAGGGATTTTCCTAGTTTTAGTTCCTTAATCGCTTCTAGGACTTCCTTGATAGTAACTTCCTTATTTAGAGAGTGTAAATCATCGGGCGAGATCTGAGGAAGGTCCAGTGAGTTTAAGTAAGAAGCAATGTTATTTTCCATGGCCACCTGTTTAGTGGAGTATATATTTTGGTAATATTCCCTAAAAACTTTTTGTATTTCATTTTGGCTATATATGAGGTCACCCTCTTTATTCCTGATTTGGGAAATCCTGGATTGGGCGTACTTTGCTCTCAGGCTTCTGGCTAACAATTTATCCGGTTTGTTCGCTTTATTGTAAAACAAATGCTGCAACCCTCCTGAGAGTCTCCCCTAGGTAGCAGCAAAAAAGCAAACCAAAAAAAAAAAAAAAAAAGCAAAAAGGGAACAGGACTTTCTGATAGCATGGTGCCTCTTTAGTCGAACCCTCGTTTTGAACAGTCCTGAGGATAAAGACAATTGTGCTAGTGTGTCAGCGTGTCCATGTTTTCGCTGGGGCGTCTGTTGGCAGTTTTTGAGACGTGATCAGCAGGCCTCTTTTGTCTGGTCACTTCAGACCACTGTCTCTGCGGAAGAGGCAAAGTTGCTGAAGCAGATGCCATAGGAGCTGTCCCCCCCCCAATCAGTTCTAGACGCTTGAGAAGCTCTTGGCAGTCATCTAGGGAGCGTGTTGTATATTGGATACCTCCCACAGAGAAGATCAGGGCAAAGGGGAATCCCCAGTGATATCTGATGCCATGGCGTAGCAGCACTTCCAGGGCCGGCTTCATCAGCCTCCGTCTTTGTAGCGTAGTTGTAGAAAGATCTGCAAAAAACTGGAGCTTAGCCCCGTCAGGACCAGTGGTCGAGGTCTTGTTGCGGGTAGCTGCGAGGATCAGGTCTCTGGATTGTTGGCGCAAAAGCCGGACAATGATGTCTTTAGGGAGGTCTTGATTGCGGCTCCCCCCAAGGGCTCTGTGCGCTCGCTCTACCTCCCACTCGTGCTCCGGGTATCCTGAGAGGATCTCATCTATCGTGCCCTTAAGGTAGCGTGGTAGATCGACTATAGCCGTGGGGACGCCTCTAATCCTCAAATTAAATCTTCTGGATCTATTCTCCAAGTCCTCCAACTTATCTTCTATATCCGAGATACGGGAGGAATTGCCTGCAATGTTGGCCCTGTCCTTCTCCTGCGCCTCTACCACTTGGTCCACGGTTTCCTCAAGTTGATGAGTCCTCTGTCCGATCTCTTGTATGTCTTTTTGCAATGCCGTGACTGCTCCGTTGATATGGGAGGCCAGGAGCGCTTCAATTCTTGCCATTGAGGCACTATTGATAGATACCTCCGGCAGTAAGGTTACCTCCTGAGAGTCCAAATCTGAGATGCCCGATTGCTCTGAGGCGAGGTCTTGTGCCGGTGTTTCTAATGCTTCCAGAGTTTTAAAATGCTCGTCAATTTTCTTTGACGGTAAGGATTTTTTATTTTTCCCCATTTCTGAGCCGCTGATTGTCTCCGGGTTGGCTATTGAACGCCTAGGCATTTAGCCAGTTACTCTGATGAGACCCCTCCGCTGCAGCTATATCCTCTCAGGTAATTAGATCCGCTGTGCTCGGTGCTGTCAGGATACACCCAGTTTCTATAATGGTGTCTTGGTGTTTTTTCTTTTTTGGTCCTTGCCGGCTAGAGCCATGTAGGGCCGCGGTAGTTACATCTCAATGTATTGTTGAGCTCTGTCAATCATGTGCTCTCAGTAGGCCCAAGCTGCTTTCATCAATGTCCCACTAGATGGCGTCAATGCTCTGTCTGGTGCGGGTGATGTATCTTGTTGAGTGCTGGACTGCACTATTTTCTGAGCACCAGTAGGTGGCAGTGCTGCTCCTTCCAGTGATGATAGGATGCTTGGTTTGTTGTTGTACCAATACTGAGCACAGGCCACGGCTGAAGCAGTTATATAAGGAAAGGCAAATCTTGTCACCACTAGTAATAAGGCAGTAGTAGTGAAGATGAAAATAAAGAGGTTGTATGCCCCCATCTACAGTCTTATAAGCAGTGCAAAGTCTTTGTCCCCTTAGGGTCAGTATCCAGGCCTTAGAATCTTAGAGTCCTGAGCAAGCCCTTATATTACTTGAGTCAGGGAGCAGTGAGGTCATCCCTTAGTGTCGCTTTCAATGCCAGTAAAGTTGCAATATCTTCAGGCATTATTAAGCAAATAACCTCTGGGCTTGGTGTTGTCAGAGTGCAGATGTGGGCACTTGTTGCTGTGCGATTCAGATAAAGGCAGTCCCTTCTAGTAGCTGTTAAGGTCTCTGTGTCTGCCTTCTCTGCTAAAGGGGAGCTTAGTAGAGTTTTAGTGCAAGTATGCTTGTGATCTCCCCCTAGCATAGGGTGTCTATAGCACTTAGCCAGTCTCAAGCTTTCTAGGCAGGGAATGGGGATGCAGAGGCCTTACCATGCTCAGGCCTGCCTCATGGCTTTACAAGATGGCCGCCGCCGCCTCTTCGCGGGTTTTCTTCCTCCACCCAGCCTCTCCTTGCTGACCCCTGGACTCTCTGCCACAGGCCCTACAGGGCTCTTCGGTGCCCTCCTGCCTCCCCCCTGCAGCTGTCCTGCAGCTCTGTGTGCTCCACGCACCTTGCACAGCTCTATGTGCCTCCCTGCCCGCCTCACAAGATGGCGGCCTCCTCTGTGCCTCCTCTCAGTGCCCTCTCCTCTCACCTCCGCTGTTTTCTTAGGTTCCGGGCACCTGGGGACTCCGGGTTTGTCTCACCCACCTCCTGTGGCTCATCCGATGTCCCGTCCAGGCCGGCACAGCCGCAGGTTGTGCAGCTGCTCCCTGCTCCGGAGCTTCTCAGCCAAGGGCGACGATAGCTCTGTCGGCGTCTCTCCTCCGCAGGCTGGGGCGTCCTGGGGGGGTCGGGTCAGCTTCACCTGATGCTCCCCGATGTTACTGGGGAGTCTTCAGACCCTTTTGGGGATTAATTTACCCCTAAACCTTGGCTCAGATCCCGGAGCTCTCTCTCAGCACGTCCTGCTGCCTTGGACGCTAGCTCCGCCTCCCGCATTGTATATATTTTACAAGGAAATTGAGGAGGGGAAATTGGTCTCTGAACCCCTATAGTAGCAAAGGGCAGTCACTAACAATATGTTGAATCAATGTGAAGCTGTAACTACTTTGAAGTAACCAAACTAACCAGGAGAGTTCAACTTTTTGGAATATAAATAAATATTCTTAACAAGTAGATGGAAAGACTTGACCACCAATATTTTTTTTTCTTTTCAAGTGTGGCGCATTAAATTGAGGGGAAGAGATTGGTGTCATCTAATAAATAAGGGGTTGTGCTCTTTTGGAAAGTACAGTTACATTTATTATCTTTGAAGTAGATTGTACAATTTTACACTAGGAAATGAGGATTCCTCAGTAATGGATAAATATATGAGAAAATCACCTAGTGATGGAGAAATGACAGGGTCTAGAAATAACAGAGATAAAAGAAGCAACCTTCAAATATACAATAAATAATTGAAAGAGCAAAATGAGACTAAACAATTAGATATATATTTATAAATGACATCTGAAAATATAAAATCAAAACTATATAAGATCAAAACTTGCACAAATCATTGTACAACAGATTACAACAATGTTTATGCTACTGATAAAAATTTACGGGAAGGGGTTGTTTCTTTTAAGGAAGAATTTAAAATAATGAATCAAAGAATAGTCCAAAGAGAACAGAGAATATCTGATGTAGAATATAGGATGGCTGAACAAGAAAAACAAATAAAATATTTAATGGAACTTTACAGTTCAAATTGGAGGACTTTAGAAAATAGAAGTAGATGGAACAACATCAGAGTAGTAGGACTACCCATATATGTTGATAGTAATAACTTATTACACTAAGCTGGACTACCTAAATTAGTTAGTATGGATCGAAATAAACCTCTGATTTTCATAGAAAGAGCCCATATAATTAATATCCATATCTTATATACTTTTTGGGCACATAGTAACATGTTTGAAACCTTGATAATTAGCTAGCTTTTTATTGTAATATATTGTGTTATAATTCATCCTTCTTTCACCCCTCCTACTCACACCTTTTCACTTGGTCTTAACAAATGTTCTTCTTATATGTATATGCCCTTGTCTCCAACTGTCATTTCTGCATTAACCCTCAGTCATCTTGCAAACATCTCTCCAGTGTGGACTAATTTACCTAATCTGCTCTCATTGCCCTCCCACCCTGCATTCTCTTAATTTATAGATACTCATATGACTTGCATTAATAAAGTCATAAAAACTCTTAGCTACTCACCCCCACAGTCATTCTGATGAACCTTATCACACTCTTTTCCCCTGCTCCCGAATATGTATTACTTCAACTATCATATCTTAGGATAATAATTATTCCCCCACATTTATGCAATCTTTCTTACTCTTTCCTCTTTCTTATAACCTACTGCCTCTCTCAGACTTTCCTTTGCAGCCTCTCCATATCACGTCCCCAACAATATTACCATCTCACCTTCCTTGCTCTCCTCTATTCCCATGAGCCCCTCTCCTTCCTCCAGTCATAATTTTAACCCTTCCCTAACATTCACAAGCAGAAACAGCATGTTAAGTCCCAGTCCCATCTTCTCTCCCTTTCACTCCTCCTCCTGGCTGTAGGAGATATATCCCCTAACCCTGGCCCCTCACTCAACTCCACTTGCTGTCAGCTACGCTCTGGTTCAAGGCCAGCAAACACCCGTAACACCCAGAATCTGAAATCCATCACCTGTCACAAACCTTCTACTCTACCTTTCTCCTGTACCCTCTGGAACGTACGGTTTATCTGCAATAAACTCACTTTCACTCACGACTTATTCATTACCAACTACCTCAATCTACTTGCTCTCACTGAAACCTGGCTCTCTTCCACAGACATTACCTCCCCTGCAGCACTCTCTTATGGTGGTTTTCATCTAAGCCACACCTAGACCTGGGTACAAAAAAGGTGGTGTATTGCTTTCCACTTGCTGTACATTTCACCCCTCCCCCCTGCCCAATCCCTCCAATTCCCATCCTTTGAAGTTCCTACTATCCTTCTCTTCTCACCTATCTCTCTGTGTGTCTCTGTGATCTATCGCCCCCCAGGCACTCACCCTCAATTTCTTGATCACTATTCTGCCTGGCTCCCTCACTTTCTCTCCTCCAACGTTCCTTCACTCGCACTTGGAGATTTTAATATTGCCGTTGACACTCCCCACCTCCCCAGCAGCAGCCAAATTGCTTGCACTCACCTCTTCCCTTGGCCTCTCACAACTTTCAGATTCTTCAACTCATCATACTGGACATTCTCTAGACTTTATCTTCACCAAACTCAGCACAACCTCCAACCATGTTATCCACCCCTTCCCTAAATCTGAGAATGACTTCCTTACCTTCAACCTCACCACATCTTCCCCTCACCACCCTTCTTCAACCCTGCCACCATCACACACAGAAACCTTCTAGCACTTGACCCTACACAGCTCTCCACTGTGCTACAACCCCTTGTCAGCCCCATTGCTAACCTCAACTGCCCTGACACCTCACACTGTACTCTCTCTTCCACCCTTGCCGCCATAACCACAGACACCCTCGCTCTCATCCACAACCATGGCACACTACACAAACACAATACATTCAGAGGTGCTGCCGAACTGCCAAACAACTTTGGAGGAAATCACGCACTTCTGCAGATTTCCACTACTACAAATGTATGCTACGCTCCTATTCCTCTGCCCTCAACCTCCGCAAACAACACTACTTCACATCACTGATATCAACTCTGTCCTCTAACCCCAAGCGTCTGTTCGCCACTTTCAATAATAGTCTCCTCTCATTCCTTCCTCTCTCACAGCTGAAGACTTCGCCATTTTATTCATAAAATTCAAAACATTCGCAATGAACTCTCATCTCATAGTGGGTCACACACTTCACCCTCTCAACTAACCAACAACACCCATTATTCTCCATTCTCCAATTCCACAGCCACTTTGAACTGCTTTGAACCGGCAACAGAGGGCGAAGTCTCCAGCCTGCTATCATCCACTCGCCTCACTATCTGTCCTCAGGTTCCTATTCCATCTCAGCTCATACTTCCCCTCTCTACCACATTAATCCCAGCTCTCGCACATATTTTCAACCTCTCCCTAAATACTGGCACGTTTCCATCCTCTCTAAAACATGCGACAATTACACCCACCCCAGAAAAAAACCTCATCCGACTCGAACGTTGCTTCTAACTTCCGCCATATCACTCTACTTCCCGTATCTTCCAAACTGCTGGAGAAGCTCGTCTACACACGCCTTCCAGCTTTATTTCTTATAACTCCCTTCTTGACGCCTTCCAATCCGGCTTCCAGCCCCAACGCTCCACTGAGACAGCTCTCACTAAAGTCACCAATGACCTGCGTACCGCCAAGTCAAAATGTCACTTTTCAATTCTTCTTCTACTAAATCTCTCTGCTGCCTTTGACACTGTCGACTATCCACTTCTACTCCATATTCTCTCCTCCCTAGGTATTCGAGACGCTGCTCTCTCGTGGTTCTCATCACACCTACAAAATCGATCATTCAGTGTCTCCTTCTACGACACCTCTTCTCCTCACCCCGTCTGTTGCCGTAAACCAAGGATCAGTCCTTAGCCCCCTCCTCTTCTCCATCTACACATCCTCACTTGGTACCCTAATAAACTCTTCAGCTTTGGGCTTCAGTGTCATCTCTGTCTTCTAACACACGTCTCCAACTGCCTCTAGTATATCCTCTTGGATGTCCACCCACCATCTCAAACTCAACATGTCTAAGACTGAACTCCTAATCTTCCCTCCCTCTCCCACAGCATGAATTCCTCACATCTATCTCACTGTCAACAACGACATCATCGATCCCATCAAGCCCGTTGTATTGGGGTTCTACTGGACCCCGCCCTGTCTTTCATCCCTCACATACCGAGTCACTAACTAAATCTTGTCTTCTCCATAAAAAAATACCTCTCCAGAAGTCGCCACTATCTTACACAAGACACAACAAAAATTCTAATACACTATCTCATCATCTCTTGACTCAACTACTGCAACTCGCTTCTTGTTGGCCTATTCACCACCCAACTATCTCCACTTCAATCCATTATGAATGCCTCTGGTAGACTCATCTTCAGTACACAATGTTCAGTGTCGGCATCAACTCTCTGTCAATCAGTCTACTGATTTCCCTTAGCCTCTAGAATAACATTTAAAATCATGACCCTAACTTACAAAGCTCTCCCCCGTACATCTCTGCTCATCTCCAAATACTCCCCCACCCGCCCTCTTCGTTCTGATAATGACCACCTTCTTTCTACAACTCGTCACCACCTTTCACTCTCGCCTTCAGGATTTTGCTTGTGTTGCCCATACTCTCTGGAACTCCTTTCCTCGCTCCACCAGATTATCCTCCTGCCACAAAACATTCAAAACCTCAATAAAAATGCATCTCCTTAAAGAAGCATATCATCTTCCACCCTAACACTCATCACCTCTCTCTCCCTCCTTTACCACTCACAATATATTTAGGTTGTAAGTCTGCAAGTTTCAATCCTGCAATGTGCTTTGGGAAAGCACCATGGACACTGGAGCTCAAAGACAGGGCCCTCTTTGCTTTGCTATGTGTTAATTTGTATTTATCTTTGTCTGGAACTTAACTTATGCACAGAGCTACAGAATATGTCTGCGCTTTATAAATAAACGATAATGATAATAATAATAATAGAATTGGCCCAGAGAGGAAATTTGCACAGGGCCTACTTTGTAATAGATCAGTAATGATTAGATTTCTTAATTTTCAAGAAAAAAAACAATTAATGCAAGAATTTAGAAACTTAAGAAGTCTATCATATGAAGGCTTTATCTTGAGATTATATAATGAATATTCAGCAGAAGTAGCCCATAAATGCAGAGAATTTTCAACCAGCTGTAATCAACTTTTCAAAGAAGGTAGAACATTTCCCCTTCTCTATCCAGCTAAATTGCAATTAGAAACTGTCAAAGGTCCATTGCTTTTTGAAAAAGTTGAAGAGCTATGTAGGTTCCTTGGAGAGGAAGGTAAAGAAGAAAGAGGAGACAAGTAAACTCTTAATATGATAGAATGTATATATTTTCAAAATTGGTGCTGTAATGGGCAGAATGTATTTGATTTGGATTGGGGAGAGGTGGAGGGGAGAGAGAGGAAATATATATATTTTTTTGGGGGGTGGGGGGGGGGAGTTCGGAGGAAGGAATAGATGTAGGATGTTGAAATTATTGTAGAAAAGGTTTGGAAAAAAATGCAGAACATTAAAATAACGTAGTAGAATGTAGGGGGTATAAATTCTGCTATAAAAAGGAATGCCATCTTAAAACATCTAAAAAAGATAGGAGCAGATATTGCTCTTTTACAAGAAACACATCTGAATATTAAAGAACATAAAAAAATGACCAGAGAATGGGTCCAAGAGGTCATATTTATTAAATACGAGAAAAAAAAGAGGAGTAGCCATTCTTTTTAAAAAAGGACTAAATTATAAATATAAAATCATTAATCTTGATAAAGAAGGAAGATACAGTATATCATATTACGAATATGGCTAGATCAAGAACAATTTTTACTATGCAACTTATATGCCCTGAATAAAGATCAAAAACCTTTTTTTCAAGAAAAATTGACAAAAATATCTTTAGTAAGTCACAACTCAGTTGTTATGGGTGGAGACTTTAATATGGCTCCATTTGGAGATAAAGATAGAACGAAGATAGCTAAAGGTTCTAGCCAGGAAAAGAAAATGACTACTCGTAACAAGAGAAAAATAACATTTATAGAGAATTATTAAATAAATTAGATTGAAGTGTGGCACATTTATAATCCACAAAATAAAAAGAGTTCACATGTTACATACCAAACTTTATCACAAATTGATTAGTTTTTCATGTTACCTAAATAGAAAAAATAGGAAATCCACAAATAGGTAATATTATTGTATCAGATCTCGCTCCAATAATAATTAATATAAAACTTTTACATTATGAATATACAAATAGAAATTGGATATTCCTAATTCACTACTTAAAGATCCTGAATTCTTGATTTATATCAGGGATAAATGGAAAGAATATTATTAGCACATATTAATACTAGTGATGTCGCGAACATCAAATTTTCGGTTTGTGAACCGCAGACGCGAACTTCAACAAAATGTTCGCGAACAGGCGAACCGTCATAGACTTCAATAGGCAGGCGAATTTCAAAACCCACAGGGACTTTTTCTGGCCACAATAGTGATGGGAAAGTTGTTTCAAGGGGACTAACACCTGGACTGTGGCATGCCGGAGGGGGATCCATGGCAAAACTCCCACGGAAAATTACATAGTTGATGCAGAGTCTGGTTTTAAGCCATAAAGGGCAAAAATCACCTAACATTCCTAAATTGTTTGGAATAACATGCTTTAAAACATCAAGTATGATGTTGTATCGATCAGGTAGTGTAAGGGTTACACCCGCTTCACAGTAACAGATCAATCTCCCCGTTTAATGCACCGCAAACAACCGCAAACTCCCCATTTGCACAAGGTTGGATACCAAGCTAGCCATGTCCCGTTCCTTGTCCTCACTGATGTCATTGAAGGTCTCTTCCTCTTCCCCAAAAGGTGACAACAAGCCCCCTGGGACGCCTGCTGTGTTTGGTCTTCCACCTCCCTCCTCTGACTCCTCTTCTTCAGACTCCCAGAGTCTGGGCGCTTCCACTGCCCAGCATGGAATATTATACACAGGTCAGAGTCTGGGGGCTTCCACTGCACAGCATGGAAGATTATACGCGTTGCCTCTGTCTGCGTTATTATAAGGTGTGTACTGTTAAGTAGTACTATTCCTATCGGTTTAATCCCGGTTACGTCCACTATCAGGGGATGTGTATATGGCATGGATTTTTGGAAGCGGGAGATGGAAAAAGATGCTTGGTCGATCCTCCCACTTCAAATTTGGGGCACTGCGCGTGCAATCTAAGGTTCCACCAGATATGAGTGTCACTGTGCACTGGCAAAAGTTGGCAGAGTAGGCACTGTAGGCCTCACACACACGCCTGTAGGCAGGCAACTGATATTCAATCGATTACAGTCAAAAAAGTGTTGTTTTATGTCACTGTACACTACGGTTGCACCAGATATGACGTATCACTGTGCACTGGCAAAAGTTGGCAGAGTAGATGCAATAGGCTTCACACACACACCTGTAGGCAGGCAATTGCTATTCAATCTATTACAGTCAAAAAAGTGTTGTTTTATGTCACGGAGCACAATATAAGCTGTGAGCCTGACACAGGCAGGCAACTGAAATTAGATTACAGTAAAAGAAATGGTTGTTTTCAATGTATGTTACACCACCAGGTATGAGTAGTGAAAATAAGCACAATATAAGCTGTTAGCCTGTCACACACACACGCTGGCAGGCAGGCATAGATTACACACAAAAATATATAAAATAAATGATGTTCAAAGTTTCCTCAATGATAAAGTATAGGGGGCGAACCGAAAAGCGCATGTGTTCACCGTTCGCAGCGAACGTGAACATGTGAAAATCGCCGCGAATAGTTCTTCGGCGAACTGTTCGGGACATCACTAATTAATACCACTAATATATTTTGAGAGACTGCTAAGACAGTTCTTAGGGGGGATAATATTAGTTATCACCATAGAACAAAAAAAACAAAAAACAATGTGCCTCAAAAAATACTTCTTAATCAAAAACTTAGAGACCGACCTAACTTACAAAATTTAAATAAATTTAAAATGGCAAAAGAAAATATAGATAATTGGAAGTGGAAATAAAATATCTAAAATGCTTGCTAATATCCTGAAAAAGTATAAAGGCTCCAATTGTATATCAAACATACAAGAAAAAGGTAGAATAATCACTAAAAACCACTAAAATTAAGGATATTTTTCTTGAGCATTTATACTAAAGGGAAAATATATTATGGTGAAAGGGAGAGATTCTGGAAGGAAGTAGAAACACAATCAAATTTAAATAAACCGATTACAATTACTGAGATACAGGATACCATTAAATCATTAAAACAATGGAAAACACCTGGTCCGGACGTGTACCCTGCTGAACTTTATGTCAGATCAGATATCCCCTATCTTGTTAAAATTGATGAATGAATATTTTGTGGGTAAGATTTACTTAAGCCAATATATATATTTTTTTTTAAAGGGTAAGAATCAAGAGGAAAAAAAGAGCTATACACTATTCCCATTATTAAACTCAGATTATACAATTTTTATGAAAATACCAGCAAATCGATTGCAGCCTCTCCTTAAAGATCTTATAGGAGAGGACCAAACTGCATTAATGCAAGGTAGATCAGTAACCACAAATATCAGGAAGGTAATGGGAATAATTCAAGAATATTAATTAAAGGCAAATTCACAAAATCCATCAGCATGCTAAAAAAGCGCTTGATCGCATTGAATGGGATAATTTAATGGCTTCATTAACCAAAATGGGGTTTAAAGGGAATTTTTGGCAAACAATTAAATCAATATATTCCTTTCCTATTGCCTCCCTAAAGATTAATGGTTCTAAATTCAAGGAATTTGAATTGCAAAGGGGGGAGCAACTGGGTTGTCCCCTGTCCCCTCTGCACTTCAATATAGCAAATGAACCTTTGGCAAATAAATATCTTAAAAGGTTTCAGTATTGGTAACAAACACCTGAGGATCGCATTATATGCAGAGGACCTGTTGCTGTTCATCAATAGACCTAAGGACAATATACCCAAAATGATGACGTCTCTGAAAGAATATTCCTCCTTTTCAGGATATAGCATTAATACTGCAAAATATGAAATACTTTGGCTTCATAAGGAACAAGACATCTCAGACTTTTTATTTAAAATTCAAAAATACTCAATACGTTATTTTGGTATACAACTAGCACCAACTATCCAGAAAATATACTTATATAATTATAAAAATTGCTTCAACAGGATAGAGAGAGATCTGATATTATGGAAGAATCTACCTTTAGCAATTCTAGGAAGAATTGCTGTTATAAAAATGGTAGTTTTTCCAAGAATTCATTTTTTTCTCCAAAATCTCCCTTTTTTTAAATTAAAAAAGATATACAAAAAATGCACGGCCTATTCAAAAAAATGTATTTGAAATCATAAAAGGGCTTGTATTAGTCTTGAAAAATTATAGCAAACAAATAGTAGAGGAGGTAGCAACTCACCGAATATAGAATGGGCTAATTGGTCAATTCTATATAAGATGGCTATAGAGTGGTTAATTAAAGGGAAAAAGTTTAGAAATTTTGACTGGGAACGCTCATTGAGAAGTCATGAAAAAGTCTCATATTAGGAGATTATGGATGACATACTAACTAATTGCATGTTAAAGAGTTGGAGAACTTTCCACTCGAAAATTATTGGTATTGATAAAATTACCTACCCATGCCACTTAAAAATAATCCTAAAGTTTTACAGGAATTGAATATAATTCCTTAGAGAAAGGATGGCAGGGAAATGGATAATATAGAATACTTTCTTGAAAGGGATTCTAAAGCCGTTAGAGCTTTGAAAAAAATTGTGGTGAAGCTAATATACAAAAAGAACAGTGGTATTTCTTTACAAAAGTGAAAAGCGATATAAACAAACTCGATAAGGAAAACCCACATTTTTGGGAAGGAGATAAAGCTACTAAATTGATTCAGGATTATAGTAAAGGTAAATGTGCTATGAAACCCATATATAAAACTATTCAAGATCAATTTTGGCTGAAGAAATATTTAAAAGTATAGATAGAATTGGAGAAATATATCCCATCCGCTGACTTTCATGAACAACAATTTAAGATTATACATCAAAGTTACTATCTTCCTAAAATTTTGTGGAGAATATGCAAAATTAAAGAGAACGAATGTATAAAATGTAAAATGCGAGATCCAAAATTACAAGCATTTATAGTTTCAAGACTGGCTAAAAAGTAAGCTAAGTATAGATACCATATTAAATGCACAAATGGTCTTTTTCGGAGGTATTACATCATAAAATATATAAACAATGGAGATTTTCGGAAATTATTGTTTTCCTGGCTAAAAAAAACTATAGGGAGTCCCCTCAATATTAGAATTAAAACAAATTATTTTGAAACAGATGATCCTTGATCAATATGACAGAATTGGTAACTTAGAAAAAATAATAATTTAAATTAAAGTGGTAGAATTATGTTTAAGCATGCTCTGCTAATGGACAAAATAATTGTAGTTCCCATCGAACGAATCACTGATTTCATGATTGTGATGATTGTTCATTCCTACTCCCCCTCCCCCTTTTTCCTCTCTCCTCTCTCTTACTTCCTTCCCACTTTCTCCCCTAGTTTTCCCCATCTATTTCGACATTTCAGATATTAATTGCAAATATATTGGGTAATGGTGGCTCAGGTATTTCACAGAAAACTCAAATTTAATGGTCAGGGTTCTCCTAAGGAAAAGGTTGAATACCATATTTTAAAGAGAAAAAAAGATCCTTTTATAGGGCACACCTGATTATTCTCTTTTTTGAGATTAGGATAAACTAAATTATATAACTTTTATTAAACCGTAAAAGCCATATTAAAATATGTGAACATAGGATGCAAGGATTAGAGATTATTAAATTAGCTGATGTAGAACCTAAGTAATGTAAAGTCAAATATTCAACCCTTCGTAGGCAATCTATAATAAAGTGCTGAAGCGACAATTAAACAGCGTTGCATAGAGTGCTAGTGACCAAAATAATATTTAAAGTGCTAGTGGTAAAAAAGTGGCAAGTGCTGTTAATTATATAGTTATATAGTTATATAAATACAATCCTGTTGGATTGAGACTAAAGATTTAAGTATAAATTGCTACAGGGGTATACATAAATATTATATACAACTGTGTGCTAATAATAAAAGAGATTCTATTTGCTTCCTCTAATTTATGGTACTTATATCAGTTTTTCCCTTGTGGTGCTGGCCCAATCCCGTAGCGTTCTAGAACCAGGTATTCCCCAATATATAGTGTGTCCAGCTCTCCTTCTTATTGACCAGATTCACTAAGCTAACATGAGCTGACTGGTTAGGGAAAGGGACTTTAATCTATGGGCCTGTGGTTAGAACAATAACTGTCTTGCATGCACGCCGCTATCTAGACGCTTAGAAATGACGTAATCGACCTGCGACGGCGTTCCTACGTCAACCCGACGCGCGTTTCTTGAATTTCATCAAGGGTTACGTCTGCCTTCTGTTAGCGCCTTCTTAAAGGCTGACGTAGTCATGGCAACACTACTGTGAAGATTAAAACCATTTCAACCATGTAAAAATCTATAGCTTATTATTTATCATTATATTAATATTAGTGTTCATAATCTGAATGTCTATTAGACATCCCTTTTGAGTAATTGATTAATTGCAAATGGTTTAAGATCTTTTAGGATAATGACTGTCAATTAGTATACATAAGCTAAAAATGATATTTGAATTTCTATTCTAAATGTTTACATTGAATTTATGAAGCAACTGTTTGAAAACAAAAATCTTTTATATTTTTATCTGTATGATAAGAATGTAAAGAAAATAAAGAATAAAAAATGTCAAAAGCATAACAAAAAGAAAATGAGATAGAAAGTGCCAGCTGATTATTTCTGACACTAAATAATATATTTTTCTTTTGTACTACGAACATTTAATATGTAAAGGTATTCAGCAATTGTAACTTGAAGTGTGATTGCATAAACAGTTATACAGTGCCTTGCAAAAGTATTCATAACATTACAGCCTTAAGTTCAATGTTTTGTTAATATGAATTCTATGTGATGGATCAGAACACAATAGTCTAAGTTGGTGAAGTGAAATTAGAAAAATATATACATAAAACTATTTTTTTAGAAATAGAAAACAGAAAATTGGCATGTGCGTATGTATTCACCCGCATTGTTATGAACCCCATAAAAAGCTCTGGTGCAACCAATTACCTTCGGAAGTCACATAATTAGTGAAATGATGTCCACCTGTGTGCAATCTAAGTGTCACATGATCTGTCATTACATATACACAACAGAGGCTGCAACACCTAAGCAAAAGGCACCACTAACCAAACACTGCCACGAAGACCAAGGAAGTCTCCAAACAAGTAAGGGACAATGTTGTTGAGAAGTACAAGTTAGGGTTAGGTTCTAAAAAAATATCCAGATCTTTGATGATCCCCAGGAGCACCATCAAATCTATCATAACCAGATGGAAAAAACATGGCACAACAGCAAACTCGCCAAGAGACGGCCGCCCACCAAAACTCACAGACCGGGCAAGGAGGGCATTAATCAAAGAGGCAGCACAGAGACCTAAGGTAACCCTGGAGGAGCTGCAGAGTTCCACAGCAGAGACTGGAGTATCTGTACATAGAACGACAATAAGCCGTACGCTCCACAGAGTTGGGCTTTATGGCACAGTGGTCAGAAGAAAGCAATTACTTTCAGCAAAACACAAAATGTCACGTTTTGAGTTTGTGAAAAGGCATGTGGGACTCCCAAAATGTATGGAGGAAGGTGCTCTGGTCTGATGAGACTAAAATTTAACTTTTCAGCCATCAAAGAAAATGCTATATCTGGCAAAAACCCAACACATCACATCACATCACCCAAAGAACACCATGGTGGTGGCAGCATCATGCTGTGGGGATGTTTTTCAGCAGCCAGGACTGGGAAACTGGTCAGAGTTGAGGGAAAGATGGATGGTGCTATATACAGGGATATTCATGAGCAAAACCTGTACCACTCTTTGGGTTATTTGAGGCTAGGACAGAGGTTCACCTTCCAGCAGGACAATGACCCCAAACACACTGCTAAAGCAACACTTGAGTGGTTTAAGGGGAAACATGTAAATGTGTGGAATGGCCTAGTCAATGCCCAGCACTTAATCCAATAGAAAATCTGTGGTCAAATTTAAAGATTGCTGTTAACAAGTGCAAACCATCCAACTTGAAGGAGCTGAAGCAGTTTTGCAAGGAGGAATGAGCAGAAATCCCAGTGGCAAGATGTGGCAAGCTCATAGAGACTTAACCAAAGCGACTTGGAGCTGTGATTGTAACAAAAGGTGGCTCTACAAAGTATTGACTTTAGGGGGTGAATAGTTATGCACATTTACTTTTTCTGTGTTTTTGTTCTATTTGTTGTTTGCTTCACAATAAAAAAACAAAAACAAACATCTTCAAAGTTGTGGGCATGTTCTGTAAATTAAATAATGCAACTCCTCAAACAATCCATGTTAATTCCAGGTTGTGAGGCAACAAAACACAAAAAATGCCAAGGGGATGAATACTTTTGCAAGACACTATGTAAATCTGTCAAATCACAGTAAATCAAAATAGTGTGATAATGTGCGTTTCACATTATTAAGAGTCACAGCTGATGCAAAATCTGTATATAAGGTTACATATTTCTAAAAAAAATTAGGTTATGTAATCCATATACGTTTAATGAAATGATAAGTAGAAAATGTGATACAAATACACAAATCTAACATTTCTATTTATCAATTAAAAATGTAAACCAACCAAGGACTTTGCATTAGAAATATGACGACCTGCTATGGTATAACGCTGAATGATTAGGTTTACTGAGTAAATTCAGTAAATGCTATGCCATTAATTCTTGCTCTCGAGACGCCAAAGACGTCAACAGATGCCAGTGAAATCTGATACATTGATCATGGTTTGGACCTGACCACTACCATGTAAAATCTCATCTGGCGTGGTATGTTGACATAATGCCTATATAAATGTGTCTAAGAATAGCTAAATAAGACGCACATACATGGAGTTATAATTTGTATTTAAATAAAATAATACAATTTTGATATTTCAAGTATTTTTGAATATAAAAGCACAGTTTAAACCTATTGCAAGTAAAATGCATCTAGTGATAAAAAAAATCCATCCATTTCCATTGATTCAATCTCTGGAGTGAAGATTATTTTTTTTCATCACAAGTTTGTGTCTTATAATTCTTCTCTGCTGTGCTGATTTCCTTTTATTCCATGATAGTTACAGGTCACTGGAAGGTCCAGATCTTAAGAATGATGATATCTTTAAATCCTTTGGTATTTTCTGAAGTCAGGGTTTACCACCACTTTTCAAAGTAAATCTGCTCCCTTGGCACGTGGAGAGCTTCCAGCTGCTTGCACATGGATTCTATCATTGGAGGTGGGCCACATATGTAACATAAATGATCACTGGACACAGATTTTGCTAGATCATTTTCAGAGATTCTTCCCTCTAAGAAATAACAAATGAATACGATTAGGACATTGGACTGGGTTTACCCATTAACTGCACAGACAAAACGCTTATGAAACGGTGTATGTTTGTTATGTGGTATATAGCTGTATGCTTAATTGGCACTATATTAAATTTAAATAATTTTAACAATAGGGGTACTCTTAGGACATTGGGACAATATGTACCTATATGATCCCATCGCATTTGGTGACACACCAATAAGGTTTATTTGGGGAGACCAATCGGTCCCAGGCAGAAGAAGCACATTAGCCGCTTTGATTCATTGGACCCCGAATTCATACATAATAAATACAAATTGCAGGTTGTGACTGGCACTCCATTGCTCATAATGTTAATTAGTACATATCATCTTACAGCATTACCGTGGAGGGCTCTCTCCATATTATATGAAAAAAGACTTTGAGCATATCTCGTAAGTTATGGAGATTGAAAGGGTTATGAATTGATGCCATCATAATGTTATATTTAACTGGTACATTGAATATTGTCTGTGCAGTTGAATCACTCTTCCATAAGACAAAAGAGACATTTAAGAGAATGCTATGCTTACCTTTCTTCCTTGACATTGTAAGTGATATATACAGTGGTTTATGTTTTTTTCATTATAGGAAAGATTTTCTCTATTAGTCACTCTCCACGATTCATTACATTGTTTACATTTACTTTTCAGATGGAAGCGTATGCACTGTTTATATTTCCTACTAGATATGTGAGTGACATATCTCTAAATGAGGCAATACATTTTGGATCAAAATTTGCCTTTTTATCGTTATAACCTAAATAAATGAATACTGTGACCCCCCCCCCCCAAACAAAATTAGTAACACTTTACTGTAATATATATAAAGCTAATAGCATTACCAGCTGTATAAGCCATTAACATAAAAAACATTTTTAGAGAAAAATAATAATTTTTGAAGACTGTTTTTAAATAAAGGAATGTATCTATTCTATGTGGTATAACTTTTTGAGAGCGTGATTAGGAGGAGTGTCTTTTTTATCTATCAGTTCTGGGAGGGGGGGTGGAAGGAGTACTGACTAAAATTGACATGTTTGTCCACTAAGCCCAAAAGGAGGCAACTTGCACTTATCTCCAGAAATGTATACGAACCCCTCACACACAAGTAAGTATCATGGCTGCCTCTAGTGTCAACCAGAGACATCATTTTTAATTAGGAGAAAACAAAGTAACATTTTGACTTTTTCCTGGTTAGATAGAAAGATAGGAAAATAGCGGGGAAGAGTCACAATGCTAATTTCTAGTCACATATAATAGTTGTGGTAATGGCAAGTTTGTCGGTAACGCTATGTTAAAAATTGCAACAAACTCGCCATTACTACAACTAGAACTCGCGAGTTGCGTATGCGCATTGCCCAGTGTAAGCCTTGCATGGGCTTAGCGCCAGGAGTTGCGCAATGCACGGTGTCAGCCATGCATGCACGTTGTGCCGGAAGCGCGCACATGCAATGCGCAGCATGTGCGCCGGGTGCGCAAGGGAAAAAGGAGACACGGGGAGGGAGAGGGAGGGGAGAGAAACACAGGGGAGGGAGAAACACAAGGGAGGAAAGAGACGCAGGGGTGAGAGAGGGGGGTAGAAGAGACACAGGGGAGGAAGGGGGGGGGATGACACAGGGGAGGGAGAGGGCTGTAAGAGACACAGTGGAGGCAGAAGATGTAAGAGACACAGGGGAGGAAGAGGGGGGTGGAAGAGATACAGGGGAGGAAGAGGGGGGTGGAAGAGATACAGGGGAGGAAGAGGGGGGTGGAAGAGACACAGGGGAGGAAGAGGGGGGTGGAAGAGACACAGGGGAGGAAGAAGGGGGTGGAAGAGACACAGGGGAGGAAGAATGGGGTGGAAGAGACACAGGGGAGGAAGAAGGGGGTGGAAGAGACACAAGGGAGGAAGAAGGGGGTGGAAGAGACACAGGGGAGGGAGAGGGCTGGAAGAAACACAGGGAGGGAGAGGGCTGGAAGAAACACAGGGAGGGAGAGGGCTGGAAGAGACACAGAGGAGGGAGAGGGCTGGAAGAGACACAGAGGAGGGAGAGGGCTGGAAGAGACACAGAGGAGGGAGAGGGCTGGAAGAGACACAGTGGAGGGAGAGGTCTAGAAGAGGCACAGTGGTGAGGACCGTAAAGTAGAGGGGGGGTGGGGGTGGGGGGAGCCTCGCAATGTGTGACAAACAGCATTGCCAGGCCGCAAGTCGCTAGTAATTAGTAATTTGTGTGTGTGTGTGCTTATAAAAGTGGTCCTTTAATATTATCAATACCGTGCACGTAGAGACATATATATATTACATCAGGAATACACCAACAAATACATCCAATAGTTTTTTACAGTACGAGTTTTTGCATATTATAATTTTACCTTTCTTTCCAACATTTCTTATATGCTGTATTTTATTAGAAGACCTTTAAAAAGTTTGAATATATTCAAGCTAACTCTTTTGTATTACTAAAAAAATATTTAAAATAGCACTATAAACTTAATGAGCATAAAAAAATGTAACTTTTACACGTTTTAAACTATTAAAATAAATTTTTTGAATACTCTGTGAGAATAACTTTAACACACTTATATGACCGTCTAGAGGCTCTTGGTTTGCCATCATTAAAATGCTCCCATTGCGACCTTTCAAAGCATGCTGGGTATAATGCCAGCGCAGAGTGGCTACTAAACTATTTCATTTTCAAGAATTTGTACTGCCATTCTTTTTTAATAAGGCACTGAACAACAATTTTACCCAATTATTGTTGGAGAGAGTTTTCAAATTAATGTACTTTTTTACAGAATAAAGCTTACTGTGAACCTTCTCTTGAAGAGTCTATTAAAAGTTTAAATAGAAAAGTTTTATGTAAAGTTAAACAGGCAGCAACTAGTAAAAGTCTACCATATGCCCCCCATAAATTGCTGGTTTATTTGCAAGGAAGGCAGAGCAAAAAAAAGGTGTGAAATACCATCACCTTACTTGTTTATAGGTGGGATTTTCTACTTTTACCGTCTGAAAGGCAACACCATAAATGACCAATACATGAAGTTATCTAGGGTCTCCTTGTTGAGTGTCTTTTTTTATAAATCACTACAGTTCATAAAGACCACTTTACTAGTACAAGTTCTATAGGGGTTATTTCATTCTCATGGATATTTTCTAAAAATGTAACTCTCAAGTGTCCTGTTAAATACCATGTCTCACATGGTAATGCTATTATGGTCTTCCTAGAACTTTGCTAATAACTAAAGAACCATGTGTCCTCTGCAAAATAAACTCTCTGGTCATGACATCAAAATAAAGATAAATGCTTCAATGTACGTACATATACATTTAGAAAACTGCTTTCCCTATCTTTGATGGGATAGTCAATATCTCAAGAGATACTATTTCTTCCTGTTGCCAGAATATTATAAAAAAAAAAAATACAGATTAAAAAACAGTTAACTATACAGAATTCTCCCCATTCCATAAACTGAAGGACCTCTGCATTCCTGAATGTTGTATCGCATAACTCATGACGGATACTTGAATGGTCTCCAAGAATGAGGAGCTACTCACCAGTGATAAATGGCTGAAGCTCCGAACAAATTGGTGAACTCTGCTGGGTGACATGAAAACTGCATGTGATCTTGCCAGGAAAGTTGTTTACTAAACTGAGAATGTTTTCCTGTAAAATTAAACAGATTATGATTAAATAATACATTTGACATGAATACATGTGAGAAAAAGCATACATCTTCCCAGCTTAAGAAAATATTTGCAACTTCACTTTGATTTCCTATTCCTCCTAAATATACTCAGTGGCATTTAAAAAAAAAATCAAAATGTATGTCTAATGAGTATATCAAGGTTACAGTCAATGCTCAACCAGACGTATCTATGGGTAATTTCCAACCTTTTAGATAGGACCACTGCACAATGAAAAACAAAATGTTTGAAGACTAACTAAGAGCATAATTAAGCAGTAAATTGAATACACATAGTGATTAATCAGAAAGAAAAAAAAAAACAAATGTTGATGTTTTTGCAGGGCCCTGGGGGCATTAACATTTCTGGATATATGTGGTTGCATTTCCTAAATCAAGCAGTCTGCTTCTGGGCCACTGAGGGTTAAGCGGTGTGGGTCCCATTTCAGATTTGTTCAATTATATTAACAAGGGCTTTCTGTTCCCTCATCCCCCACACCTCTTTTCACTGTTAGCCAAAACACACAACATCATGATTTAGCTCAGAATCTTCAAAAATTCAGATTTTCCCAAAACTGTTAACAATATTAGCAGCTGTGTAAGCCATTATTGTAATGTACTTGACAACCATGTGTCTTTTTTCTTGAATTGTAGTGGTCCTTTAACCAGAAAACTTCATGTAAGAGATGAAAAAAACATGTCCCACTCGATAATCACAATGACTGATATCACAGACCGATACTTTTTTCCACTCTACTTGATAGTGAGCATTGTTTTCAGAAATGAAGAACTAAATAAATATCTAGTGGGAGATGGTTTATAGAACTCTGCAAATGGCAGGTGGCATTATATGTATAGAACTATGTAGATGCTTCATTTGAAATTTAGCAAAATGTGGCAGATTTAAGTGCCAGTTATTCAAATAGTACTCACAGATATCGAATTACTAAACAACTGCTCAACACTTCCCCATTGGGAATACAGCTCAATGAAGCAAGTCAGAACAGGCAATGGTTACCCATCATAAATAATAACTACATACATTAAAACATAAAGACTGCATGTTTTATTTTAAAAATCATTTGGCACTTTATCAAGTGCAGTTCGTCAAGATAGTATCAATACGAGACTCCGGTGATCCTCTACAATGTTGTCTAACTATAACCATGAAGTATTAATTGAAGGATCATGAAATAAAAATAAATACTATATTTACTATACAAGGGTGATTACAATGTGATTAAATACTTGGGGTGCTAGTATTTTAATGTTTGATTATGAAGCTATTCTAAGGAATATTAGGTTTGCAAGCTTAGCTCCATTTTAATGACAGCCAATTCATGCCAACACCAAGGTACAACTTGGTTTTACAGAAAACATTCTGTGTCATTTCCCTCCTATACAGATCTGCGTGCCGTATAGAAATGTGTAAATGGCCTATGAATCCAGCCAACATGTTTCAGGTAACAGTGAATTTTAATCCTTTCTGCTAAGACTGAAATAGCACAAGGAAAAAGTTATTCCTTTTTTAAATTGCTGCTAAAAGTGGCAGGGTTCTTTACATCTGTACTTATGGTTTTAAAATATCGACTCCAGAGTCTGCTTTATACAAAATGAGCTGCACTGGCTAGTTGGACAAATTAGAGCCAACTATGGAAGCTCAATCAGGAAGTAGTGCATTTTCTGTATAAACTAAATACTTGTTATTCATGTTGAAAGATGGTGCAGTATAAAAGCAACAGCCTTTGCCTTTAATATCAAAGTTTGTGAGTTTAAATCCCATCTGTTCCTTTTTTTTTTTTTAGATTTAGGTTACAGGATAAACTGGGAGTACAGATATAAACTGTAAAGGAGGGTTTTTTTTCTATACATTTTGACAAACTATTTGAATTAAATAAAAAAAAGAATGAAAAATGGGAGAAATAAGATAACCACATTTAATAATCTTGCTTTATGATAAAAAAGTGACTATATAAATCAATAAAACTAAAATATAGTCAGTGTGAAAATCACAGCCTAAAATAGATCTAAGTAATATCGAAGTCAAATCTACATCAATTTACAAAAATGTAACTGCTTTTGTATGTAATTTTCAAGCCTCGGCCTGATGAAGACTTCCATATCCATTTAAAGTGTAGAAAAAATATTTTTTTCAGACATCCAACAAGAAATTCCAGTGGTTCAAAAACCATCAGTTCAAGTATGCAAAATAATGTTTGTGGGTAGAAAAATAAAAGCATATATAGGACGTTATATTCCTGATTGCCTCTGTCAAATTGCAACACAGTCTAAAAAAAGTCTAAGAACACTGCAATTAATTTACCTATGAGTACTATTTGTAAAATCACATATTTGCATTTTAGTAGAATTAAAGCTGTTGATTTCTTCTTGTGTGCAGCTGTGAAGGTGGCGGAGGCAGCCCATTTCCTTCCAAATTGAACATAGTCAACAAATGAGCTTCAGAAAGCAGTTTGTGTGCTTTTGTTCAGACCATTTATCCCAGGCATGGCTTCTCTCTATCCCACTGGGCACTACTTACACATACAATAAAACACGCAGCCAGGCTGAACTGTTGTCGATAATAAACACAGGCAAGACGTTCCTTTCAAACTAAAAAGCAGTCTCTAAATATAGGAAGAAATCATAGTGTACTGCCTTGGAAATAATGTTAGGACATGGTTGTACCGATTTATATTTTTTGACTTGCAAGAACAAATGTCAATACTTTATAGCCATTACAAATCAATACCCTATTTAAAAGAAAAACTCTACATAAAAGGGACTACTGTAGTCACATACTTAAAATATACTCTCTTGAAAATAGGCAAAATGCTAAAAAAATAATATAGCAGGTAATGTATTAGCTTTTTATGCAATTAAGCTGCAGTGAAAGATGGTTTCTATTGATTTATTTCCAAACGTGAGAGGAGACCTTGAATAAAGAGGAAGCGTCTATCTGCACAATGGAAATATGGCAGTTAAATCTGCCATTGCTTTACACAGGGTGAATGATAAGCTCAATACATTTAAATAATAATAATTAATTAAACATACTCCCTCTTGAGGTAGAAGCAGCTCAGTAAATTAAATGGAACCCCGCAGTAAAAAAAAATTGTATATGAAAATGAAATATTTTCAGTCCCTTAGTATTAAAACATGTAGAATCATATATTAAAAAAGTTTAGATACGTCATAAAGCATCATTAAAAAAATAGTTTTTGCAAGTCAAAAAGTTATTTCAGTCCTTAGATAATCCTTTAGTCCATCCAGTTGGTAGCTGCAGCTCTGAGTTCCCTCTGTGCTTCCAAAAGAAGTGTTGTTGCAATGTGATGAAGGTAGTGCTACCAAAGAGCAATCACTGTGATATGTATATGTGTTTAACCACTATAGGGCTTCTTCAAGAGGGTGAAAGACCCTTTCACTCCTGAAGAAGCCCTATAGTATATAAAATGCATAGAGATATTACAGTGATTGCAGTTTCATTAGCTCCTTGGCAATAACAACATTAACACCATCACTTTAAAACATCAACTCATCTGGAAGAGCAGCAAGAACCAACGACTGCAGCTACCAACTGGATGTACTAAAGCCTTACCTAAGCACTGTAGTAATTCTGTCACACTAAGTTTGTAAATTTCTATATTAAAATATAGGTGTAATGGCCCAGTGTTTATGTATTAAAGATAAACATAAACAATTTTTAAGCTATTGCAAAATAAAATGTTTATCTTTTGTGAGAAAACTTACACTGAAAACAGCTGAATTTCCTACAATCTTTACACTGAAGCCCACCCATACAAAGCAAGAGAAAGAGAATGTAACTAACCTCTCTACAGCTGCCTCATTGATACACGTCTTCGGTGGCAGAGTGTATGTTTTGTTGCACTGTGCCGCAATGAGGAAGCTGCTATTGAATTTGCTCCACACACTTCCACATTTTGTATGAGTAAAGCTCCATGATAAAGATGATGTAGAAGACTAGCTATTTTGAATGCAAGCACCCTCACAAAAGATCAATTTTTTTATAGTCAAATTAAACAGAATGTTGTTTATACTAATCTTAATTACTTAAACATTATAAAAATCAGACCCTTACAGTGGCAAATTAAAAAATAATTTCATAAAAAACTAAACAGAATCAATTCCTAGATCTTTCTCAAATGTGACTTGAGACATTATGCAAGTTGACCATGGTATCTTACATTGCAACTTAAAGAAACATGCAGTCTTTTCCAAGGTGGGTGACTTTGGCTCAAGAAATGCAAGATAAAGAAAAAAAAAAATTCACACCACACATTCAGTCAGCTTGTTAAAACATCTTCTACATTTTTTAAAGAAAACTATACTGGAATGCAGTATTATTATCATCATAATACTGAATTCCAACTGTGGGCCTTATCTTTGGAGTGGGAGGCCATGATGGAATGATCCTAAAGTGTGGCACGCCAGATTGTGAAGTGCCACAGTCAAGGAGGCAGGGAACCACAAATCTAGACGATGCCACGGACCAGGCAAAATGCGGATCACTAGTTCAAAAGGTTGGAGGTTACACGATCCATAGTGATGGTCGGGGGTAATTGATAGGAGAACAATACACATTTTGTCTTATTCTAATAGGTATTCATTCAATATTTTGGAGTGGTTTCCGTTTTAAAATCAGCATTACACAATTTTTTTATATGAAGTCTAATAACATTAATTAATGTATAGAAGTTAGGGAAGGACCATACTGGATTTTTTTATTTTATAATTAAATGTATACATATGTTTCCTGGATTATGAATGCATCTGATAGAGGAGAATCAGTAGTGTATGCAAACATTTTTTGCATGCCAAAATACCAAAATAAACATTTACAAAGTTACTCTGATGTTTGCTAAATCTGTTCAAGTTGCAAGCTGATGCTTTTGTCAGTTGACTCCCCTGAAAATCCCCGCTAATATTAGCATAATTTGTTTTGGCCAATCAGGAGAAGGCAGATACATTTGTATTATACTCTGGGTTTGTTGTGTTGCAAAGAAGGAATCCAGAATAAGTACTTCCTTTGAAAGGTCAAACTGCATACTTAGATACATTTCCTCTGCATACTTGGCAATGCCAGTTTCCTCTAGGTGTGCAAAGCTGGTATTTACTTTATTGCCTATAAATTTAAAGTAGAAGATATTTATTTTAGGAAAACTTTATTTTAGAAATTAAAAAAATCAAAAAATACGCCGTAAAGGGAAGTTGCTTTTTAATTAAATATAACACAAACCCGATGATTAGCAGATTTCTGCATTATATGAGGATTTGTTATAACATTATATAGAGCCATTAAAATATTCAAAATCGGGTTAATCTATGTAGTGCAATTTCAAAATGTACAAAAGGAATAACTATTTGTTCATTATATGACTCAACACGCTTAAGTGTTGGATTTATACACTGCTGTTCATAATTATTTTTTACTTCCCTTTACGGCGTATTTTTTAATTTTTTTAATTTCGAAAATAAAGTTTTCCTAAAATAAATATCTTCTGATATTGAGGTGTTAAGCCCCAGGAATCTCCCTTAAAGTCGAGATCAAGTTTATATAAATTTAAAGTACACAGAACTTTTCTATGTAACACATATTTTTCTGATAATCACTACCTGTTTCTTACCAAACATTTGAAACCCAGGAAACTTCTATATACCTTTAATATATATATATATTTAATTTGAAGAATCTTTAAAAGTGATGCCTATAAAAGTTAAATGAAAAAAAAAATGTAAATAATCTAATATGTAAAATATTGCTTATGCTGGATAGGAGCAGGAAGAGTCAAAGCTTTGTAGTATTATGAAGTTACAAAGTCGTACGTAGGTTGTTGAATGGTTAGGCATCATAGCGTTATTGAGGAAGCTTTGGTTTTGTGATATACCTCATTATTGTATGTTCAAACATTAATATACAAAAGAAAAGAATATATAATTGGCTTCCCAATAGCTATTTATGTATAATACATGAGCTTTGAATATATTTAGCTTTTTCATCCTGAAAGTCATTTAATAGTATTTTATATAGGATATGCTTTCAAAAAAATAAAAAAATAATCACTTGCTGTGCAAAATCAGAACACGTGAACCCATACAAACACTGCATTATAAAGTTCACAGATAAAGGCATTCAGTCACCTAGGAAGAGCTTTCATGTAGGAGAAAGGAGAAAGTAGAATACTGATGAATATTGTTGAATAAGACAAAAAAAAACAACACACAAATAAAATAAAATTCTGTGAGCAGAACGTCCTCTGAAAAACAGGAGCACCACATGGAAGTCTGTTTGATTCCCAACATATTATGAGTACTGAAGATAAATTGCTAGCCCTCACGCAATTAAAGCAATCAGTATTCACAAGGAAAAGGACACAGATTACCCACTGTTGAGAAATTTGATTACCCAGAACAATATTAAAGATTTTGATTTTTTTTTAACCTTGAATACTAATTGATGAAAACTTTTATTTCTATCGAATGCGGACATAGAATGCAAATTTTCTAACATGCATTTAAAAAAACATATTTTTAAAAATTATAAGTTTTCAAATTATTGGAAACTAACAGAAAACGCTACAGTAAATACCTCTGAGAACAACCCTAGATCTTATTGCCAGTCACATATGACTCATACTGCTACATTGTTGCTGACAGGGACAAACCCCTAAAGACAGCTATACATTCAAAGCAGTTTATTCTGCTCGAGGAGCTTCATTTTCAAAAAATAAATCCTGTTTCTTTTTGATTATGTCATGGTAGGTGTATTGGATTCAGTGGTTAAAAGGGACATGGAAGGTTTCTAGATTTCACTAGGAATATAATATACCTATGCATCTATTTACTTTTACGTACTTTGCAACTCATGAATACACAGAGTGTGAAGTGCAGGGTTTCAAATTAGCGTATCTTACTGGGACCGATTATATGACAAGGAACCACTTATGTGACAGCTCATGAATACAGAGTGTGAATAGCAGTGTATCAAATTAGCCTGTCAGTGACCTTTCTCAAGTAGCATGTTGCAGAATGTTGCCACTGATTGGTTTCTATGAGACACTGCACACCATGTACTTAGAAGTACACTGTATTTACAAGCTGTAGAAGAGATAAACAGGAGCTATTTGTCAGATTTTAGGCAGAAAAAAAAAAACAGAGCTTTTAATCACTTCTTAATAAAATAAAGTACACAAAGTAAAGAAATACATAGGTATATTCAATTCCTAGTGAAATCCACGAACTTCAAAGTCTCTTTTTGAACAATACTTATCACTGTACTTATATTATTTTTTTTTGGGGGGGGAGGGGGGCAAGAAAACCCAGAAAGCATTTTCAGTAGCTTTCTTTTAACTTTAGTCATTGATAAAGCTGCAACATAGTGCCGTGAAACGCATCTGGTTTGTTTTGATAATTAATAGTACTATTTTATAAGACTGTATTTTCTGATTTTACAATGTAATATATGTGTTCAAAATAAAATACTGGTTCTGCACAACATATAAGCCGGAGTGTTGGTTACTATATGGTCTTTGGGATACTGGTGCAATACCTGATGGTATACCAAGACTTTTGGAGTTGCCATTACTCCTATTTAGCAACATACTTGGGTAGTGCGTAAATACCAGTTCTTGACACATATTCACTAATGGATTCCTGCATGAGTTTTCATCCAGCACAGACAAGATTGCGTCCAGTTGATTGTTATCAGTTTTTATTTTGCACTATGAGGTGGTGCGCTTCTTTCCCCTTCCATTTTTTGGGCTTTATCTACCTTGTTGGCACTACTATGGATGGCAACCTGTGAGGAAGTGGCACACCCCGGAGAAGGCAATCATCAGTACGAGAAACCCTGTGATATTGGTTTTGACCATCTTATAAAGACTGTACCTTTAGGACTGAGATTTGGTGTCTCCAGATATAAGGTGTGAGATATACATATCGTTTCTATATATATTTAATTAAGTCACTTGGACTATTCTTTAGACTTTTTTGCTAAATTTGTGGACTACACTTTTGAAAATATAACAGTTCCTGTATTATTTATATTATTCTTATCAATAGGCCCCAGGATAACAGTACTCTGTAGCGCTACAGGTATATACTTGAACTTAAGGCTCGGTATACTGTGGGTTATCCCTTTAAGTCATTTGGATTTCTAATGCAGGCTGAGAGCATGATTACACATGCACACTCATAGAGCTAAGCTGATGTTTTACGGAATACAAAATGCACATGCGTGAGACACTCCATTTACAGCAATAGAGTCCCTTAATTCTAAAGATCACACTTAAGAGCTTATTTTGCTTGCCATTAGAGGCCATTATAGAGATCATTTATGATGATTTACTTGTTTTAAAAGCTTCATCTAATTATTTACTATATAAACATTAGCAATTTAACGTTTCAGAGAATAGCAAGCTGCTACTTGCCACCACATCTTAGGTGTCCAGAACATGGGGGAGGATCTGGTGGGTCTACATTTTCCTATAGTCAACACTTTATCTGTGGCTGTCCTGATAAGAGTCTTTATGTGCAATGAGGAAGATAAAGATGTTAGCCTCATGGGTAGATCTTCTCCCACTCCTGGAGTCTGATAAGGGATGAAAGACAGCATATTTGCTAAAGTCTTAAACACTTAACTTGAAAAGTTTTAGGAAATACATTAAAATATGTTTTCTCAACCAGCAGTTGTATTCCTTACCAGTTGTATGAGCATCACGGTGCTGCAAAACTTTGGTTTTGACACTTTTTAATACAGTAGCAGGTTCATTCTTTTTTAAAGAAGCTCAAAATGAATAATTCTAAAGATCACTAACAAATCATTTTTTTCTCCAGAACATATTATAAAACTGGTTAGTGAGAACATGGGTCTTTCACCATCTGTATTTATATGTTCTAATATGTGTTTTTCACTTGATTAATCAATAAACACTATATTTTATGGTCCTTGCACCCATTCAGTTTGTTTGCATAATTTGGACTTTTGTCTGTTATGTGTATTGTGTTACATATTTGTCTGTAAGTACTACATGATCATATTTGAATACCATGCACCTACTGTAAAATGCAATATAACTATTTAACAATATATAAACCGGGTTTACAACTATACACTTTGATGGCTAGCAGTTCACATCTGTTGCCTATTATAATGAAATATAACCCCAGATCAAGATATTTCTACATAGACATACATCATAAAAAGGACTGGTTATCAACAACAGAAATATTTCACATTACCTTGAATAGCAGCTCACTGGTATTTTTGGCACAGTAATATAGTTTAACACTCCCTGTTTGACAGCCTTGACCTGTAGTCTCCCAAGTTTTGTGAAGGTCGGCAACATGCAAGAGTATAGAAAACAAAGGATTGATTCCTACTCCTCCAGCTAAGAGGACCAGATCCACTGGCAAGTCAGAAGGTTGAGGATCAAAGAAGAACTCGCCTCCTACACGCAGAGCGACTTCAGAGCCAAGAGAACACTGTGGGATAAAAGAGGGAAAAAAAATAGAGTATTGTACGTGAAATACATTTTTGATAAAAAGTTATTATTTTTTATAAATAAAAATATGTTTTTGTCACACACTATATATGTAGAAACATAAATAATGCCTATTTTGTATAACTTCAACCACCATGTAATATACTATGAGAATGATATTAACACCACTTTTATACATTATTTTGCATTTATTAGCCCATGAAATAGAGTAACTGGAGGTGGAGC